>WAAB01010849.1:0-140466 GCA_013389865.1 Piaya cayana | reverse complement strand
AGTCACTTTGTCATAGAAGGCGATCAGGTTAGTTTGGCAAGACCTGCCTTTTGTGAACCCATGTTGGCCGGGCCTGGTCACCCGGTTCTCTTGCATGTGCTTCATGCTAGCACTCAAGATCACCTGTTCCATGATTTTCCCTGGCACTGAGGTCAAACTGACAGGCCTGTAGTTCCCTGGGTCCTCCCTGCGACCCTTCTTATAGATGGGCACAACATCAACCAGCCTCCAGTCCAGTGGAACCTCCCCAGTCTTCCAGGACAACCCCTCAAGACACCAGATTTTTTCTCGCTAACCATGTGGACACATGGAGAACATTGCAGTCTTGCCTATGTGCTTGTCCACACTCCCACAAGGCAGTCCACAGTGTGCAAGATGGCTAGAGGAAAGACGGGATTTGCAGTTCTGTCAAGACAAGACATACCTGTAAAAAGATGATCCTTTTGAGATACCCTTCCCAGATCATTTTGAAACCAATTTTCCATAATGCCATAAAGGAGATGCATATCAGATTCTGACCATGGTGTTTGTATTCCTCCTCTAAGTTAGATTCTCTCAGTCTGGCATGATTGACTTCCTCTACCCAAGATTTCTGTGCAATGTGAAAGATTAAATTTAAATTGTAATTTAAGGTTTAACAGAATTAATTATGGTTGGACCCCATGATCCAATGAGTCTTTTCCAACCTCATGATCCTATGATTCTATATGAAACCATGTATGTGTTAAATGTAGGCAGCAGAAGGGCTGGCTATATACATTTATAAACACACACATATATGTGTATCTATCTCTTGACCTATACCAGTGGTCTTTTTGTTGTGCTCATTGGGATACCATCATTTAGAAAGGGACAGCTGTTACTTTTTAGGAATGGGTGTCATCCTAATCCAAAAGGGGAAGCTGGGCATCCATGAGGTTCACGCTATACCTGGTGATGTGGGGGTTCACTCTTAGGCTTCCTTATTTTGACAGGAAAATCCTAGAGAGTATATTGTCACATATGCTGTAAAGCAAATGTGCAGTGAACCTGACACACAACAGGCTGCTGGATCTGCTGCACATTTGCAAGTTGACTCTGCAGTGCACGCACAATAGGTCTGACACATCCAGTTGCTGCGCAGACTGCACATATGCAAAGGACATTTGTACTGTTCCAGCCAGGCTGTTGAACATCCAGAAATCCGGAACGGATATGCTGCATTTGACAGTGTTAATTAGGGAGAAGGAGTAGGGGGAGCCCCCTTTTTCTTTCCCATTAAATCCCCATGTGCTTTAACTTAGGGAGACAAAAGTACATCTTTGTTCCATCAAAACGCTTTCTCAGGATGTCAGTCTGTGGCTGGAGATGTTCTGTGCACAGAGTAGTTTTCCTCTCCTTAGCATGCCCGTATGTCAGACATCTGAAAACAAGAGGGAATCTGGACCTTTACATCAGCACGTATATCCCAGTCTCTCTTGTGCTGTGACCTTTCTTTTGCTGCCTCTGCAGAGGAGCTCTGACAGCCAAGAGCTGAAAGAATAACCACTTAAACAGGCATTTATTTCAGAATATCTTTCGGAAGATTATCTTGATTAAATCAGTCAGTGCTGGGTAAGATAACATGTGGACAGCTGCGTGCACACTATTAAAAGAAACCCTCCATAGAAGAAAAATAACTGAATTACCTGCATGCCCCATAAACTGTGGTTTTGCCCAATTTGCTTCCAGTCTTTTGCCAGGAAATTTGATTATTCATTCACAGAACAGAGCCGATGTTGTTCTCAATTCAACTTTGCTTTTAATGGCTTAGACATGGGCAGTTCATTCTCTCTTAATCAAGTACTGTCTCTACACTAGATTACTTTCTGTAATATTCTGTCATTGGTGCCACCAGTGAAGCTCTGTTTGTGGTGTAACTATATAGACCAGTCACCAGTGATTTATTTACAATGGCTAACAAACCTGTGAGGTGTAGTGTTTAAAAGTCACCTGCTGCTCCTTTTACAGACCTGGAGGCAGATTACTGCCCCTCCCACCACTGAAGCCCTAACAGCACCAGCATGGGGAGATGGCAAGCTATGAAGTGCAGAGAAGATAATCATATAATCGTAGAATGGTTTGGGTTGGAAGGGACCTTAAGTTCCAACCTCTCTGCCATGCGCAGGGTCACCGTCCACTAATCAGGTTGCTCAAAGTTTCATCCAACCTGGTCTTGAACACCCCCAGGGATGGGGCATCCACGAATTCTCTGGGCAACCTGTGCCAGTGTCTCACCCACCCTCACAATAAAAAATTACTTTCTAATAACTAATCTAAATCTGCCCTCTTTCAGCTTAAAACTGTTACCCCTTGCCTTGTCACTGCACACTCTGATAAGGAGTCCCTCCCCAGTTTTCCTGTAGGTCCCAAGAAATAATATATTAGCACAGAAGATCCCTTTGCCTTAAGAAGAAACAATTTCCTGTAAAATTACAGGGACCGATTTCTGTATCCTATGTTATTACATGTCATATATATATTTTTATATATCGGCAATGTATGCATACAGTTTCATATTTTTCAGTGTGCTTTCACCTATTCCTGCTGCTAGCCCTTTGGGCACACAAATTAAACTTGACAATTACAATTTCATTTTCTCTTCCACAGACATTATATGGATTGCAAAGATTGCAAGGAAATATTTAAACAAAGCTTGATCTGGAACTGAATACACACCCCCCCCCCAGTGTATTCAGTTTATTAATAACAATTATTCCTATCACATCTGCCTTCCTAATTCTTAAAGTTCTTAACAAGGGATAACCACAATGGGGCATTTCAAAACCTATCTGTAGGTTGAGAACATGGATCTCATTGAAAGGCATATGGAGCTCATGGACATATTTCTGAAAACAGTGTGGCAGATGTTTCACATATGAGAAACTATGGCACACAGATGAATGCTTAGTAAATCTTGTTTTTTCAAAAAGGATTTTTGCTTTGAATTGGCAAATGCTTTGCAGAGCAAAGTTTGGCTAAAAGGGGAGGTTCTGAAAGTTTGTGAGAACTACCCCTTGGTGCCATCGCTTAAAGCATGACGCTTATTGCTTAGCTTTTCCCATACTGGGTAATGATCCATTTATTATTTTACCCAGTCTTTGTTTTATGATGGCAGCTCCGTTTCCTATCCTGCAGTAAAACCTCATAATACCAAACCTTGTTCAACCACAGAGCAAAAAGTATTGTTCTACAAAGGCTTTACACTCTAATAGTAAAGACCAAAAAAAGTCTGTATGGGGAAGAAATGAGTACCTGATGAAATTAGTAATGTGGGTAGTGGTTTCAGCACTCAGCATGATTTTTTGGGGGAGAAGATATTTTTAGTACACATCAGAGTCAGGGTGTTTTTCAAAGAATTTGAAGAATTTCAGTGAAATATCTGTTGATGTTCATGAAGGGCATCTGTGAAACGTAAGAGCATATGAAGAAACATGAAGATGTTTATCTAAAAATCTAACAAATGGATGGTAAAGGATGGCTCACTCAGAGATGAGCAATGAAGGGTAGAAAGGAGAGTTACCTCTGAGGGCCTGGAAACAGAGCTTGCATGTGCTGGAGCAGAGGAACTGGAGCCAGTGGAGGCACGTGGAGACCTGTGTGCCACTGTCAAAATGTGAAACTGCTGGAATTTGCAACACTATCTGAATGGACAGGTGTACAGTGAATTTCTTTCATTAAAAGCTGAAAGTAGGATATTAAACTGCTGTCAGTGTAGGCTAACCAGTGCATTGTTGAATGTGTTTGCTGTGTGGACAGAGAGACTATTCCTACATACTATCCCCAAAGAATCTTCTAATGTTACACTGATACAGTGGGTCCTACGTAGACAAAAATGGATATCAGAGATTGCATGTGAATTGCAGCTGTAACATGATGTCTGCTATTGCTGAGATAATGGGGAGAAAAAAGAAACCCACGTTAGCCATGCCAAGCTTGAACTGAAGGCTTAGTGCTTGCAAGAAAATGATGGAAGGCAAAACTGAGATTGTAGTAGTAAGAAGATTGATTTGAAGTATATATGTATGTTATTTGAAATCAGAACCAAGTGCAGGAGTAAGTTTGGAAGCTCACCTGTAAAGGAAAGATTGTTAATTAAAATTATCTAATCAGGAATTTCATTTTCTCCAGATCTATTTAACGCAAAGTGGCTCTACTTTCCTGCCTGTCTTCAGTTAGGAGTATTGCATTTTACATTTCCCTTGGTTTATCTAGTGAATTCATTACTTAGATATACATTTGATGGGAAGAGTGAAATGCCAGGCTAAGTAAGAAGTTTCATAGGGATGGTGTGACATTTAACCTGTTTACAAAATGCACCGTGTGTTCATCACCCAGATTTGCTTTAAAAGCTGAGCCACCAGCCATTGCGTAGAAGCTCAAGAAATACTTTGAAGAGAAGGTAAATACTGTATGTTAAAACTGCATTGCAAACACAGTTTGCCTACCTTCCCACCACCCTGGGAGTTGTTTGGCTTATGCTGCTGCTCTCTCCTTACACATGTTTGTAAGTTAGTTTTAGAACAATAAATGTAGCCTGTGTTTACGAATGCCTTCTCGCCATTAGACATTTCAAGTTTTAAATATTCTTAGATTTAAAAAAATAGACATAAACGTAGGAGCAAAAGATAAATCAAACCAATCTGTCAGCTGTCGTTGAGGATTCAGTTGTCCTTCACTGGAGAGGGCAATGCAGGTATTGCCACATTATCAACACACAGCACTGCAGCTTAGCTGCAAAATGAAGTAATAAATAAAGGAGGAACAAAGAGGTGAAGACAAAATAAAAAAGTGGTTTGTGTCTTTTGTGCAGTTAAAAATAAAACTAGCCAACTTGGGCAGTGGTGTTGCTTAAATAGCTTTACTGAGGCTCTTCCATTTTTAACTAAATGCAGTAAAGGCAGAATCCAGTTTGCAGATTAGGATTTGTGGATTGATACATATCTGCATTAACTTGTCTGCCTATGAATCTGCTATTTAAGCTCCCATTCTTAAGTGAAGAGACACAGTTAATTCAGATGATGAAATCCAGAGAGCTTTTCAGCTTATTCCAAAGCAGATACCTCCACTGACCACCTGTGTAGCTCTGAAGGCTTCACTGAACTCATGGAGTTGCCTGAAGATAGGTATCTAATACTGTTTAGGATTTCTCATGGTATCAGAGATATCTGCACAGAGGGAGCACAGATAAAACAGGATTGAAAGGGGACATATGCCATATTCTGATCAGGCCAGATATCATAGCCTGCAACATCTGAAAAGATTTTGGGCACGTCTGCTTAGATTCCTGAGTCTGATGTAGGTCTCTGGTTTTTTTTTAATAATATGAGCTTAGCTTAATTACCTTCTTGCAGACACCTAAATAAAGGTGTCTTAATCTGCTGGCTGAATCCCACATTAGCAGCATTAGCTAAATGAACTAATGCATGTATTAAGAATGTGACTTTTTGCTCCAGTACACCCAGTAACGTTTATGTGTAATATAATGAGTACCAAGCACTGATTTCTCAGGCTTTTGTATAAAATAACTGTGTTCCAGGACTACATATTTTACTGAAATTCTTCATGACTTTTAATGAGTTGGTTGTTGGTGCTAATTGAGCTTACTTTTTAAAGTCATGCTTTAGCTGCTAGACTGGGGTGTACTATGGCCTTATTAAGAATGCTGCCAGTTTGACAGTGCCTGTGGTTGTGTCTGTGTACAGGGCACTGATGTGACATTGTCCTTTCTTTTATGAAAGCCATTCATTGCTCTGATGCCTCCTTAAATTTAGGAATCAATCCAAGTATGAATTCTCAAAGCCCATTGCGCCACTGCTTCCACCAATTCACAAATGCATTGAGGTGAAGCAGCACTTGAACAAGCATTAGCACTTAACACACAGACCCTGTGTGCTGGCTGTGAAAGCTATCAATTTTTTTGATTTAGTTACATTTAGAAGTAGAAGTAAAAAAAATAAAGATATTTGTTACTGCACTGTATTGCTAGAGCCTTCATGGAGGTGAATGATCGTACTGTTAACACCGCTTTCCTATTTATGGCAGCACTTCACTGATTTCATGGTATTCATTATTCTGTATGGCTTTTACTCCTACCCATTGCTCAGGAATGGCAGCATGTAGGTTTTCACTGTTGTGTACTTTGTATCACCATCATCGGTGCTGTGCGAGGGAGCGGGTGCTTGGGAGGCGAAGGTATGAGCCGAGACAGTGCCAGCTAGTTCCTGCTCCAGCCCCTCAAGTAAGGAACCCTCATCAGGTTTCTTACTGTCTCTCCAAAATGGGATGATGCTTTGTGTTTTCTCATGTTAAAGAAAATTTAGTATGAAGAGAGTTCTCCCCATAGATGGCTGATGGAGAGCTGTGTTTTAGCACAGAATTAACTTCCTGATGTAAAGCCATGCTATTGGCGAGCCAAGTTCACACATCCTGCTCTGTACTTAGGTGGAGGTTTATTCACTGTTTTTATATTCACGGGAAGGTGGGAAGTAAAGCCATCAAATGATTCCCAGACCTCATAAAAGCAGAAGATATTTTAATATTTAGTTTGCTATGGCCTTAAATGACTACTAGGGCAGGATGTTGGGGCCATCTCTTTCCTAACTGTATGAAGAAACTCCATTGTGTCAGAACAGGCCTACTGAAAAAACACACATGTGCAAAGTAGGAGGGAGGTAAAATAGTTAAAGTTTTTGAATTTTAAGATCAGGAGAGAGATTTCTGTATCTGTAGTAAGAACCAGTAGCAGCATAATCTCTGTAGTGGACTGGAGGAGGGAGGAGACCTTTGCAGTGTTGGGGGATGCCATGGGTGGCCATGCTGCCTGGCCAGTTGGGTGTTCTGCTGACTTCAGTGGCATGTCAGTGTTTGAGGTTACCTTACAGGCACTGTCTTTCTCACACATTGAAAAAGAGCAGTGTTCACTGCCTACTGCAGCAGCAGAAGAGTCTGAGACACCTGAGGTGTCTCATAGCCACATGGCCAGGGGAAGGAGACCACAGGTTTGAATGCATTCAGGTCTACCTGAAGCATCTCCCCACAGCAGCTGCACTCCTCTGAAACCGATGCTTTTCCTCACAATTTAATTTCCTTCTGTGTTTCTAAAGCATATTGCATGTGGTTTTGTTGTTGGAAAAATGCATTTAATCTCTTTTCCCTGTGCAATCATGATGCTGCACTTCGGTAGCAATGCCTCAATTATTTTTGTTTGTTCTTCTCCACATACTGTTGCCCTACACAAGTCATTTGCCTTGGGAAGTTGTGGCACTGCTTTCTTCATAAAACCTCTGTCACACAGCAGCAGTTTTGGGTGCATGATTTTGGGGTGTGGTTTTCTTTGACATTTTTGTAAATATATGTGGTTTCCACAAAGTGTTCCATTCTTAACAATATGGATGGGAACTGAGATAAGTAATGGTGGTTAGTCGTACAGATTGAAACATATTTTGTTTTGAAAATTTTCAAACTAAATTAATTTTACTGTTAAATTGATATTGCTGGTTCTTGGGGTGAGCCAGTAAAGAAGGAAAAACTCTAGATATACAAATTAGGAGAAAATATTTCTTCTGATTCTTGAATGATTCAGAAGTTAGGTTCACCTACCTCACAGAATATAGAGGCTTGAGGGCAAGTGAAGTTATAAAGTACCATAGTGTGGAGACAGAGCAGTTAAATGAAGACGCTGTATTTTATTTAAGACTATGAATTATTAATCACAATCTGAGTAGAAGAATATTGATGGATTCACACTTTTATGCACTTATGGGGTTTTACTCCAAGTACGTTTTGTAGTTAAACAGCCACTTCTTCACAAAATCAAAGCTTACCTGACACTGCTGATATTCCACAGATTGAAGAGAGAAGCAGTATTTTGAGTTCTATTTGTTTTCACAAAGAAATAAGTGTACAATGCCAATTTTTTTTTAAAGATGCTTTTTTTTTTTTTAAAGAGTCAATTGAAGCATAATGGAGACGGGAATCAACATAACATTTTCAGTTGTTCTGTATTCTACGCAAGAATTCCTGTTTCAACAAATGTGAACTCTTACTCTCCAATAACCAGCCATTAGATAGTTCAGAAATAGCAGTGGAGAGTTTTTACAATTAAATTTTAATCAACAAAATATTAATATATTCCCAAGCTTTGTTAGTTACTAATTTTATTAGTAATCCATTTGAATACTTAATGATTTAATAACATAATTTTTACAGATCTTTCCTACTATAAACTCTAGGTGCAAGAGGCCAGTTTTATTTCTGCCCTTACAGTTACACAGAGCATGAATCTACTTTTTAAAGACAAAAAAAAAAAACCAGGAAAGAATTAATTTCATTTCTTTAGGTACTTCTGGGGTTTTGCCCCTGTGCATCACAGTGCCTGAGGCTCTGTGCTTTATTAACTCTAAGCTGAATGTCATCCCTTACTGGGCTTGCCTGTGCAGGGTCTTCCCTGGAAGAGAGCAGGGTAATATGTCACTATTACAGATGCAGATGTGCTTTCTTTTCCTTTTGTTTGTGTGAATTTTCCTGCTTAAGTAATTCAGTTCACTCCTCTCTGGAAATTGTCAAGAAACTTTAGTTTCTAGAAGTGTTTATATACAATGTTACACCACTACTGTTGTTGAAAGAGCCTTCAAGAAAACACCTATTTAGAAAAAAACCCAACAAACAAATTCAGTATGAAAAAGGGATGAATACAAGATTTCAGTCTTAAATACTGGATATTTAGGGCTGGCATACTGAAATGCTGTAGATATATATGTTGAAAGGCTAAGTTACTTTTGTTGTTTTGCTGGAACGGATTAGTGTTTTCAGCCTGGTTTGGTGCAGTTTTTTTTTGCTTTCCAGCCCTTGGTAGCCGAAAATGACTAGATATAATAATATAACTTGTTTCCCAAAGAGTACCTAGTTTCCATAGATTACTATTGTGTTGTCACCAACTGATATCATCCATCCGCATGAGGTTTTAGATAGTACACACTGGCTAAGTCTTGTTAGGAACTGGATTTAGTCAATATTCAGTAAAGCTTAAAGATCCATCACGTGGGTGTCCACCTTTATTAGCACATTGAAATATTTCCTGAATAATATTTTATGAAAGGTCAACTGTTTGTGAATAAATAAATAAATTAAAAAATCACCACGCTTACTGACTGTATGCTCTTCTTATGTAGTCTGTGATCCTGGAAAAAGGTTGTCTTAGAGAGAACCAGGAAAATAACCACAACAGAAAAGCTGACCAGAGGCAAGTACTGTGTAACCAGTTGACATGACATGGTTTAGCCACTGAATGTTCGTTTTCTGCTCCTTGACTGAACTCCTCCTAAGCATTAAGCTTCTGGAATTCAATCAGAATGAGCTATTGTTTTTTTTTTCATTAACGCAGGGGTGGACCAGGCATTACCACAAGAACGTCGGACTCCTGTTACTCCATCCTCTTCCTCTCGTTATCACCGTCGTAGGTCCTCAGGGTCACGGGATGAACGCTATAGATCGGGTAAGTACAACTGAAGACTGCAGAATTGGAATGAAAATTTGAAATGTCTGGTTCTGTTATTTGCATTTTTTAAAAGAATTTTTTTTGTAAACCCCTGTAGTAGCTGTACATGGGAAATATTTGTGGTACAATTACAGAGATGCCATCCAAACATGCAGGGCTGGAGTTACAAAGCCAAAGTACATCTGAAATTGAAGCTGATGATGAATGTAAAGAGTAACAAGATAGGCTTCTAGAGGCACATCAGCAGCAAAAGGAAGAGTAGGGAAAATGTGGGCCCTTTGCTAAATGGGTCATGGAACTGGGTGACAAAGGGCTTGGAAAAGGCCAAGACACTTAACGTCTTCTTTGCGTCCATGTTTACTGGTGAGATTTGTGTTCAGGAATCCAGAGCCTTTCACAATGAAAACCTACCCTCCGGAAGGAGAATCAAGACATGGAATATTTGATCAAAATGAACAGGTACAAATCCATGGGACGTGATGGGGATGCATCATTGGCTGATGTCATTGTGAGGCCACTCTCAATTCTCTGAAAGGTTGTGACAATCAGGGCTGGTTCCTGAGGACTTAAAGAAAGCAAGATTCGTTCCTGTCCTCAGGAATGACAAGAAACATGATCTGGGAAACAACAAGCCAGTAAGCCTCACCTCAGTCTCTGAGAACGTGGTGGAGCAAATAATACCAAAACTGGTTTTGAATATATGAGGAACAGTGAAGTCATCTTGTTAGGTTGATCTGGCTGTGCTTGATTGACCTAATAGCCTTCTACAATGAGATTACAGACTTGGGGGTTGAGGGAAGAGGAGTGGATGTTGTATGCCATGTAGTAAGGCTTTTGACTGCATCTCTCAGAACATCTTTATTGACAAACCAGTAAAATATCAATTAGATAAGTGGACAGTGAGGTGGACTGAAAATTGGCGAAAGTGTTGAGGTGAGAGTTATGATCACCAGCACAAAATCCAGTTACAGACCAGTGTCTAGTGGTGTATTCTAGGGTTAAATATTGGCTCCAGTACTTCTTAAAAGCCTCATTAGTGACCTGTCTGGTGAGGCACATTTGCAGGTGATACTAAATTCAGAGGAGTGGTTGATACACCTAATGCGAGTAATGCCATTCAGAGGAATCTGGACAGGCTGGAAGAGTGGGCGAACAGGAATCTAGTGAAGTTTGACAAAGGAAAATGTAAAGTCCTGCACCTGGAATAACTTCATGCACCTGGATAGACTGGATGCACACTGGATGGAAAGTATTTTGGCAGCAAAGTCATGGGGATTAACAAGGTAATCATGAACTAGCAAGCTGCTCTTATGGCAAAGAAGACCAACAGCTATGCTAGGAGGGAGGCTGCCAGTGGGTCAGGGGAGATGATTCTTTTTCTCTGCTCAGTGCTGGTGAGGCACAACTGGAGTGCTGGGTCCAATGTTGGGCTTCCCAGTACAAGAGAGAAATGGACATACTGGAGCAAGTCTAGCAAAAGACCACAAAGATGATGAAGGAATAGTCTCTGAAATGTGAGGAGAGCCTATGAGAGCTGGGGTTGTGCAGCCTGGAGAAGAGAAGGCTCAGGAGGATCTTATAAGATAAGTACCTGATGGAGGAAGTAAAGAAGGTGGAGCCAGATTCTTTTCAGTGGTACTTGGTGACAGGATGCAATAAGCACAAACTGAAATATGAAAAATGCCATTTAAGCACGAGAAATGACTTTTTCATTCTTAGAGCGGTTAAGAACTGGCATGTGGTGTCTCCATACTTGGAGCTATTAAAAAACCCACTGGACATGGTCCCAAGAAATCTGCTGTTGGACTGGATGATCTCCAGAGGTTCCTGCTCACCCCCACTAGTCTGTGGTTCTGTAGCACAGCCAGATTTTATTGAACTGATTCTAGTTCCATGAATGCCTTAAGAAAAATATTTAATTTGAAGTACAGCAAGTTGGGAACATCATTATGTCCTAAATAGAAGCACTGATTAAGGGAAGATAAAATTAATTTCAGACCTGAATGAAAGGGTAAAATCTCATTCAAAATGAATGGAATGCAAATCTCTTCACAATGCTGCTCCAGATATAACACTAAGTGAAGGAAGTGATTTGTTTATGACTGAAGAAGTGAGCTCTTCAGTTACTTCTCTAATCTTAAATCTGAAAGCATAAATTGTATGTACTGCACCTTATCTGGGTGAAGGGTGGGTGTGCTCAGCTGTTGTTTCTGCTGCTGCCAGAGGCCACAGGCTGGTTTGACTGATGCTGCCTCTCTTGCAACTGCAGAATAAGGCAGCAGCATTTATCAACCGTTACGGCAGAGAGACCCTTGTGAGCTGTAAGTCGAGTGCCAGGGGCTGATGGTTGTGGAGGGTGCTGTGCAGCCAACTGTAAAAATTCTGGATTGTGTTTGAGATGCATCTTGCTGGATGCAGTCAGACTCATTGTGCTGACACAACTGGAGAATCAGAACTCCTTGTCAAACCTTTAGTAACATATCTCTGATTTATTCCTTTAGTCAAAGAGTTCACAAATCTCATTTAAAAGTAAGTGAAATGATAAATATTGGCAGAGAAAGTTCCTGTATGTCCAGACTGTTCTTATAAGTCTGAAAAACTAACAGCCCCCCCCAAACCTTGGGTTTACACTGTACATGCTGCCAGTTATGCATTGAATAGTGGTTGTGGGATCTGCATAATTCTGTGATATATAAGCTCCTAGAAGCTCCTCCCACATTATATTAAAAACTGATTTCTGCCTAGTTTTTTTTAAACAGGTAAAAATGCTGTTCCTGAAGTTGTCTGGTTTGTGTGTTTGCAACCTGAGGTCCTCAGACCTCCAAGCTGTGACTCTCCAGAGCAGTTCTGTTAAAAACTTGTGTATTTGACTGTGCACCTAAAGACATCTGCTCAAGCTACGTTTGCCATTTGTAAACTAAGATGTCTGTTTGGGGATGGATGTGAAAGCAGACATCATGCGTCTCTTCCCTGTGTGCCTCTCCGATGTCCTAGGAGTGCTCTGAGTTGGTGTTGCAGCTTCTCAGTTTCAGTTGCTACCTGCTACCTTGAAAGGAAGAGATTTGTTCAGTGAAATGGTACATAAGGTTCTACTTTAGGAAAGAGACAAAGCATTGTAATGATTTCTATCAATAATAAGAACACAAACTGTGTTGCTGAAAGGAAAAGTAAAGAACTGAGTGCAAAGGGTTGCTCATTATTGATGCAGGAGTCTCATCTTAGGACACTCAGGACTATACTGAAAATTCAGATCTCTTGCTGCTCTGAAAATGTCCTTGCTGTTTAAACTGGAAAGCTTAATAATATTTGGGGGGGTTACGGCTTATGGCAAGTCCTTTAGTTCCTGCCTTGCTTGCTGTGTAGCATAGCTCCTCAGCAAGTCACCAAGCTCCCCAGCAAACTGGGTTGAATAGCTACTGCATCTTCACTCACTTGAAGGAAAACTGCATTTAGCACGTGTCAATGAAGGTACATGTAAACTTAGATTTCAATTTTGAAAAGGTATCAGAACATCTTCAAATTTAAGATACAGTACAATGTTCCTGTCCTGAATTTTGTTATCCCTTTTCTGTA
This sequence comes from Piaya cayana, assembly GCA_013389865.1. Taxonomy (NCBI): domain Eukaryota; kingdom Metazoa; phylum Chordata; class Aves; order Cuculiformes; family Coccyzidae; genus Piaya; species Piaya cayana. Next base: position 127,376 of record WAAB01010849.1, on the reverse strand, counting down.
TCTTTCCCAAGTGAAGTCTGTTTCTTTCTTGGTCGCATGACTCATACTCTCTATTACTGCAGGTTACAAACTTGCAAGTCAGATTTCTTTCTGATTATCCTATCTTCAGATTCAGATTTGCTTCAGATAGAAACCTTTGTTTCGCTTGTTGTTTTGCTGTGCTTAATACTTCAGGATCTCTTCTCTGATCATATGGTGATTATTTGATTCTAGCTGTTACCCAGTTTCAATGCTTTTATCATGTTTGGCACATCTTCTTGGAAAAGACCCAAAACACAGTCTTTCACCAATAAGTAATTCACTTCTAGAAAAACATTTCTCTTCCTTGTTTTTTGTTTTTTTGTTTGGTTTTTTTTGCACAATTTATTTCAATTAACACCTGCAAACAAATACTCTTCTCCAACTCTGATCACAAAGTCCCTCTATCTATTCTTGATAAGTTTTTCCTAACTGGAAGTCTATCCTGAAAGTCATCCAAATCTCCTTCCATGCTTTTGCTTTTTGCATAAATTCAGATGTCAGCAAAGATTGTTTAATGAACTCTCTTTGGAGACTCAAAATCATTGCTGCCACTAATATCACCTTCAACTTACACTCTTTTATCACGGAAAATGTCAGGCAGTGACATTTTAAATCCTTACCTGCTTTCTCAGTTGAGTAATCTATTATTATTATTGTTATTATTATTGTTATTGTTGTTGTTATTATTTCATTAATGTTGTAACGTGATTTTTCAGCACTATAATTTTGAAAACATGGTTTCTATGGTTTCTATATTCTAAATGAAGTTGACTCTGAGTTTATGGAACTACTTTTTTTTTTCTTAAATATTCCTGATACATTTTTGAGTCTAAGATAATTAGATTATCTCCTAACTACCCCACCTTTCCAGGTGTCCTTCCATAATAGGTAAAGGTTCTGCAATTGCAACCGAACATTGAGTATGATGGTTCATCTAGCTTGAAGATGTCATTAAGGTTAAGTCAGACTATCCCCTGCATCAAAACTGCTTCCATGAGGAAAAAATAAGATGGGTCTTTGTCATAAGAAACTCCCTTCTGAAGGGAATAGAAGGCCCAATATGCAGACCAAACACACTTCTTAGGGAAGATACGTTGGGGCCTGGATTAAAGATGTTAAGAGAAAACTTCCTAGTCTGGTGTGGCCCTCAGTTTATTATCATTATTGATTTTTGAGGTAGACAGTGATCACTGTATCAGAAATATCATGGCCAATAGGACTGGGGAGGTGATCATCTCCCTGTCCTTGTTACTGGTGAGGCCACACCTCAAATCCTGTGTTCAGTTTTGGGCTCATTGCTATAAGAAAGACATTGAGATGCTGGAGCAACAGAGCTGGTGAGGGGGCTGGAGCACAAGTCTTGTTAGCAGTGGCTGAGGGAATTTGGGCTGTTTAGTCTGGGGAAAAAAAAGACTGAGGGAAGACAGTACTTCTCTCTACAATTACCTCAAAGGAGGTTGTAGTGAGGTGGATGTTGGTCTCTTCTCCCAAGTAACAAGCAATAGGATGACAGCAAATGGCCTCAAATGAAAATTTCAAGGTGCTTTGAATTTGCCTCAGAATTAGGGACCAGTTGAACATCTTGAGGAGGCTGAGGGGAGACCTCATTGCTCTCTACAACTACCTAAAAGGAAGTTGTGGAGGGGAGGGTGCTGGTCTCTTCTCCCAAGTGACAGGGTACAGGACAAGAGGGAATTGCCTCAAGCTCCACCAGGGGAGGTTTAGGCTGAACATTAGGAAAAAAATCTTTCACGGAAAGGGTCATTGGGCATTGGAACAGGCTGCCCAGGGAGGTGGTTGATTCACCTTCCCTGGAGTTGTTTAAGGGACAGGTGGACAAGGTGCTGAGGGGCATGGTTTAGTGTTTGATAGGAATGGTTGCACTTGACGATCCAGTGGGTCGTTTCCAAGCTGGTGATTCTGTGATTCTATTAAATTGTGCCAGGGAAGGTTTAAGTTCAATATTAAGAAATACTACATCGCTGAAAGGGTTGTCAAGCAATGAAACGGGCTGCCCAGGGCAGTGTTTGAATCACCATCCCTGGAGATACTTAAAAACAGGTAGATGTAGCACTTAGGGACATAGTTTAGTGGTGGGCCTGGCAGTGTTCGGTTTTCATCTTGGACTTGGTGATCTGAAAGGTCTTTTCCAACCTAAATGATTCTGTGATTCTGTTATTTTAGATTTCAGCCTACAGTGGCAATTTAGTCTAATTCTTTAAAAACAAAAGTTTAAAATTTCCTGACTGCTTCTTTTTATATAGGAAGGGATCATGAAAACATTATGTTTCAAAACATCACCTTCTTTCATAATTTTTTTTATGTCTAAAGAAATAGATAATTCTTTAAGTGTAGTAACTGAGTAAGTGCAAAGTTAAGCTATATTATGTACTTTATATGAATGTAGCAGCTAGTTTAGCTGAAATGAATTCAAAAGCATTTTTTATTTCTTTACCACTGAATGTAAAAATTCTCTTACGATTTACCCACTTAGAAAGAGTACTTGGAAAGGTTTGCCAAATGCAGGTCATGGCAATGTTTTTCTCTTAGCAGCTGCTGTTCCTTAACCGGTGCCTTTACTATAACGTGGGCGCTCAAGATGAGACTGAAGCCAAGTGTTGCTGTAGGGCTGTATCAGTAACTTCTGCCAAGAGGCTGTTCTGGCCAGTGGCTTTTCAGGCAAACAATTACAGTCAAAGGAAAACTGACTTGCATTTCACTTCTGTCTCTGTGTAGAATTAGGTGTCAGCATTTGGCTTGATCCGGCTCTAGTGATGTGACTGCAAATTCAGGCACAGACTTGAGTAGGAAGTTAATGGTCATGTATATATAGCTGCAGTTGGACACACAACATTGTTTCCTTAGTGCAGTCTGGAAACTAGTTTTTTCAAATACTTTTGGAAGCTACAAATCCTATGTTGTGTTGAGATAAGGAAATAGGAATTACGTGGTGGAGTAAACAAGTAGGTAGGCTCAATGATTTGTCTTCCACAGTCTTATCATGCTGTCTAATATTGAGATTTTTAGAGGGTGTTTGCCCTACATGCTTTCCTTATAGTCACTAGGGACCTGTTTGCTCCCTGGTTGGCGTTGGCTACTTTCTGCTCCTGCTAACATTGAAATCCTTCATAGAAGGACCTGAAGCTTCTACCACCATTGTTTAATATCATCATATAGGCCGTCTCTCTTTTGGAGGAACAGTCTTAACTCATACGGAGCTTAAAATGGGGATCTATAACCTCTCCACAGTGTAGCCCTGAAGTCTTTCTACTACTAGAGTTTGACTAGGTGCCTGGGGCTCCCTGTTCTGGTGGCCTGAAGCAGAGCTGTGCTCTACTGCCACATAAAGGCTACAGGGCAGTACAGCAGCATCTACTCTTGTGGCAGTTCCGTATGAGGTACCCGGTAGGTAAAGTGGGCAGGTCCTCGTGATCAAATATTATTTGCATGATCACAGTGTATCTTGCTCAGATCTGCATTTCTCAGCCAGCCATGGCCTTCGGCGATCAGAGAAAAACTCTTCTCCAGACAAAGTCCTCTCCAGAGAACAGGTATGTTATCCTTCCTCAACTGGCTGTTCAACACATGGAGAAATGGAATGTCAGGTTCTTACCAACTTGATTTCTCCAAAGACGGGTGGATGAGGTGCTGAGGGGCATGGCTTAGTGATTGATAGGAGTGGTTGAACTCGATGATCCTGTGGGTCTTTTCCAACCAAGTGATTTTATGTGATTCTTGTCTGTGTGTGTAAGAAAGGGACGGGCCTGTGGCCTTTAGAGTATAACAGAACAGAGTGCTTCAGTTCTCCCTCCCAATAATGAAATCCAGAGCATGTGTCAGAACCTGGTTTTTACTGTTTCTATAGCTCCTGTGAGTAAAAAAAGCAACGAACAAACAGAAAGAATATTATATAAGTACATAAAGAGTATGCACCAATAAAAAGTAAAATATAATAAAATCTGTATTTAGTGATAGGGAATGCAGTGTAATATGCATAAATACACATGTATGTGTTAGGAATGTGATAACAGCTCTTGGCCCTGTAGACCTTGCCGTAGAATTCTCTGTTGAGATGAGGATACGACAGGTTCAGCCAAGTTTATTAAGTCCCTTGTTTCTCATGAGGTCTCTAAGAGGCCTTGAAGATGACCAGTGTTCTGCACTGCCTGGAGCAACTGTAATACTTAAGAAGAATGAAACCAGTGAGCTCTAAAAACAGTTTTCCAGATGTCAGAAATGATGTGGGAAGTTGCAGCATAAGTAAAATTGCACTACCTCTGTCTCTAAGGGTCCACAGTGTCCTAGAGAAAAGACCAGCAGATGAGAGCACTTGTGCTGCATGAAGCATGTGGATGGATTTTGAAAGACACGGCAGTGGATGAACATAGAGCTAGGAGCTGAGAAATTGAGTATTTTGAGAAATACCATTTGTGGAATCCACATCCCTCAGCTGGCAGCATAGAGGAAGGATGCTGTTGGTAAGGTGGCTCTCGTACCCAGACACTCTAGAGGGAGTATCTCCCTTCTCCCACTCTTGGTTATTTTTATCTCATACATTAAACTTCTGAAGATGAGAAAGAAAAAGTCAATCTGGTTCACCATTCTTGGAGGGCTGCCAACCCCCGCCCCTGAGATCCCGCCACTGCAGAGAACAGCTTGCTTCATGAGCGCACTCAGCACTTCTTTTAGGAGATATCTTAATATAGGAGATTTTTGGAGATTCTGCCAAAACAAACGTATCATAAGTACAGCTCTCCCGGCTCAAATTCCTGAACTACCTTTCCCACACTCTGGTTCAATAGGGAAAAGACTGAACAGCTTATACTGAGCATGAAATCATGGAACTTCAAGTCATCACAGGCTTAGTGTGAGGGACATTTGAAATGAGGGAGCTAGCAATTAAGGAATAGTCCCTGTAGATCCAAATCCTAGAGCAGCAGTTGGCATCAGACCCTAGGTTGCTGAGCTACTCTGCTCTAACAGCTTCAGTATGTGCTTTACCAGGTGTTTGTTCCCATATGCCATAAGTGTGTGTATGAACTGTAGCAAAGAATTGAGGACACTGCACGTATACAGCTTATCTCATAGTGATGTTAAAATATATGATTAGCTTATATTTTGCATTTTTGAAAAGACATTCAAGATCTCATTCTGCAGTCCTGTGAGAACTGACAAAAAGAATTACACTATGAGAATATGAAAGTTATAGTGCATGGCAGAGGAAAGGATGTAATGGGACTATTTGAAGAATCATTTTTAATGAGATCTTATAATCTAACCTTACTCCAGAGAATAAGGAGAAGGGAAAATATGATGAATGTGTTATGTATTGAGACGGGACTCCATATATATAGATTTTTTTTTTTTAATAAAGGTGGCTCATCATAAAACAAAGATTATTTTAACCCTTCAGGTGAGCGAGGGATACGTGGAAATGTTAATTTGAATTAATTAATTAATCTGGCTGTAGATACACTTATTGAGAAACCAGTTGTTCTCCTATTTGATTTAGCTTACTTAGAAACTTAATTTCAAGCTACAACTCAATCAGGACAAAAAAGAGGTTGAAGAAAAACTTTTGCAAATATATCATTTATATGACCACATCCTTGTTTTTGACCCAGCAGAAAAATTTGTAAGTGTGATTGCAGCAGACTTGAGGAAAATTATTCAAGGATCTCCAGAGAGAAACAAATAGAAAGTTGATTTACTTAAGGTCACATAATAAGGGGGCCTGAGATGAAGTCACTATGTGAAGTTGACTTCCAACTTGCATTACAAATGAGATAATAAATAAATGGAGAGGTGGAAGTTATTAGTGGGAGACCTGCATGTTGTTTCTTTATTTCACGTACGAGTAAAGTTAATATAGACTTAAATCTTAAGAGTTTAGAGTAAAACATTTTAATATCAACTTTGTTATAATAGCTAAAAAATCTGAAGTAAATAAAAAACTGTCTTTTGCAAAACTAGCAGTGGAGTCAGAGAGAGTTCAGTCTTCTCTTTTGGTGTCCTGTGTTTCAATCACATAACCTCTGTGATTCACAGCCTGCCCATACAGCTTTGCCAGCTTTGTGTTCAACTTTTACCTTCCTTGCATTCAGAATTATGGATTATCAGCATTGCCATCTGAAGTGGGAACCATGCTTTCCTTTTTCAGAATTAACCTTTCTGACCCCATGAGGGCATACAAAGCTTCTAGCTTCTTCATGAGTACCGCAGGAGGTGGGCAGAAGATCCTCAGAGGTACTCAGCAGTGGCTGAATGACAGCACAGCCCTTTGTGGAGTGCACAGAGCAACTTCCTGCACCAATGGAGTTTGCTGGCTGCAAAAAAGAGACAGGCTGTTTTTGGTGATGCGTTCATGGGAATGCAGATGTTTTCTAAACTATTGACTTTTCATTGTCAAAAGTTGTGCAGGTCAACAAAATTTGGCCCTGAGTTAATGAAAAGTCAGCAGAACTTGCCCCTGCTTATCCATGTATCCCCAGTTCCCAGTAAAACCAGAGGCCTAGTATATATAGTCTAAACATCCCAAGGACTGAAACTCACACACATAAATTGTTTCTTGAAATGCAAGCAACAGTTTACTTCTTTTAGTAGCCTCTGTAGCCCTCATATCAGTGAGTGTCAGAGCAGATGTTCTTGCATTCAGTCAGGTATTCACTGTCATGAATGCACATGCCTGCTTGCAGCTGGAGAGAAATTAGGTGTCACACTGTTCAAGGTATGTGCTTTCCTATCTTAATAACCAGAGAGATTGTGGAAGTATTCAGAGACTGCTTCATTACAGTATCTCACACTGCAAAGATGCTATATTATATGGGCTCACTTACTTTCACATTCCCAGGGGTGAGATTATTTTCTAAGGACTGATCTGTGTTGGATGAACATAGCAACTTTTATGAAATCTCTTGCTCTGCATCTGCCTGAAAATATGTCAGTGCTGTCAGCACAGGACGATCAAAAGACAAAGTCTAACTCTAATCTGTTTTGATGATACCACATTTACTGTGTTTCATCCTATTTGGTACGTCCTGATTGCATTTCCAATAGATGTAGCCACTAAATTATCTCTACTCAGAGTATTTACAGGCCACGTATTAGGAAATGAATTCTCAGTATATCCTTCGTTTCCATGGTAGCCTCAACGAAGGTCTGATTAAACTCATAAGAGACTTTATGCTTTCAACTACTAGTTTCCTGTGAGGCAGCAGTTGCCAACCTTGTCTCTGTATAATTACCTAGCATACGATTGCTATACTTAGCATAACTTTATCTAGAGTTTTTGGCCAAAATTCACCTTTGGTAGTGCTGGTTTGATACTGATGTTTTGCCATAGTATGAGTTACCTTCCTGTCATAGCCCAGAAGCTGTTAAGATTCTTCTGTTGCACTATCTATTGATACAGTGATATCTGCCCTTGCTCCTATGACATCCTGCAAGCTGCCTCTTTGTGCTTTCAGCTGTTTCCCTTGATGCCACGTCAGATGCAGACTTATTTGTGGATTTACTTATTTTGTTAAATTTCTGACTTAAGGGCCGATCCTCTACTGCAATATAAATAATACATAAATATGTATTATAAGTACATAAATAACCTTTGGCATTCTCGGCTCTTTACTGCAGAGCATCAACATTCTTGATCTTAATAATCTGACATTCTGCAAATGAGTCAGTTGTGTTTGTGGAGTACCCTGTAAAAGGAAAGGATGCTAAACCTTCTTGGAGTCCTTGGTTCCAGCTGTATCATCATGTTAGCAGGTATTGGCTACTAGAGCAAAGAAGGAAAGATTTGTTTCCAAAGGCTAAATAATAATAAACAAAAGAGAAATAGCTCAGGGAGAAGGAATTACATGAGGAAAAGGGAACGAACAAATGAAGTGGATGAATTCAGATCATATCTAGGTATGCCTCCCAGCATTTTTTTTCTTCCAGGCATAAGTCCCCTGAAGAGAGGGATGGAAGTACCATTACTTCAGAATCAGGAAACCAGGCTGCAGAAGCTGGTAGGGACTCATTAGATAATTCTGCATCTGTACAGGAAAATTAGGCAACAGCTTGTTTTCCTATACTTGTGTTTCTTAAACAGCTGGTGATTGGGTATCAAGGCTTTATAATTACCAGGAAACTGACTACTTGAGCTAAAACAACAGAAGTTACATATTTTTTCTGAAGCATAGGTAGAAACAGTCTTCTGCTATCATGATTCTGGCAGTGCATGACTCCTGTCTACAGCAAATGTAATTTCTTGTCTTAAAAAGGAATAGGTCTCCGTGATAAATTAGATGCAAAAAGAACAACTTGACACAAAACTGCAAGACCTGATTTAAGCACAAAAGAAGATCCTGTTTTTCTTTTATTTTCTATGCTGAGGCATTTTATGCAAGGGGTATGAGGGACAGTTTTATAATGTGGAAATATTTAATGTAGCTGATGTTTACCATGGGAGGAGCACCTTATTTCGTGATCCATGCAGAACTGACACCCAGCTCCCTGATCCGTGAGGAAGTATCACTTTGCTTACAGTATGCTGAATGTTTGACATGCCTATGGAGCAAATGCAGCTAATACCAAGTAAAGGAAGCCACTGAAGCATGATTAACTCATATAGGAAAAAAACCTGACACCAACCCCTCCACATTGAGGAAGAATGCAGCTGTAATTTGTTGAATAGGTTTTGGGGTTTGTTTTTTTTTTTAAATGATATGAACAAAAAAGGAGCAAACTCATTCTCCTGCTAAAAGCTTCAAAAGTCTCTGGGAGGACTCGGAATGTACAGCATATTTGAAATTTCTCGGTTACAGTTCTGAGCTTTCAAGGACATCACGTCTGGCCCAAGTAAGGAATGGGACATCCCTGCTCATGGGGTATGAAGTGAAGGGCAAGCCAGGGTTATGTTCCATGACAAACAAGGGTGCACACTCAGAAGAGTGCTCATCTAGCAGCTGTAGAGAAACATGGGATACCAAAGCATGGCTCAATGTGGAAATGGTTGACCTTCTTCATTACACAACAACTGCTTTCTTGATTTAGGAAAGGAAGACTGATTTGGTTGTGGAGCTCATCTGAGCCCAGAAGGTTCATACGTGCTGCTTTCCCTGAAGTAAATAGTGAGGAGGGGTATCTCCTCTAGGTAGAGGGAAAGTCACCACTTGTTCTCAGTACACATACATTTGTGCAACAAGGAGACAAAGTATATTCTACAGAAGAAACTTCAGTAAAAGTTCAGAAGAGACTTTTCTTACCACAGGATCTCTTTCCATGTGCAAACTTAACTTCTGTCTAGATAGAAAAATATCTTCCCAAGCAAAAAAGTACTATGTGCCAGGTTGTCAAAAAGATAGGGAATAAACAGTTAAAGAACACTGTGAATAGGGGATCAACAGTATAAGCAATCTGTAATTAGCAGTGTTTGCTTCAGTTTTTCTGGGCATTATTATTTACTCTTTTAATGCATGTAGCCAGTCATACTGCCCACCTATCATCATATAATACAGTTTTCTCCCTCACGCCCTCTGTTGCCCTGTTCTCCCTCTTGAGAACAGGTTGCTCCTTCCTGCGTTGCCATGCACTCTAAATTGAGCAATCTGAGCACAGGCTCATCCCTTTGGCTGGACTGTGTGCTGACCACTGACTCTCTGGTCTCCCTTTGGTTTGTTGCGCTGAGGAATTCAATCGGAGCAGTGTGTGGGTGCAGGTGGGATGCCACTTTGTTCCACAGAATCAGAGAGGTAGGCTTGTTAACTTTTCCATGGACAATCAAATGCACTGATGTATTGAACATACAGCCTTAGATCACACAGAAGGATAAATCTGGGAAAGACTACAGAGAACATAGTGTACATATCAAGCTGGTGCTGTGTATTATGGTATGTCAGGGGGTTATTTTTTTCCTAAGCCTTTTAATTTGGGCAGGGAGCGTGACATTGTGCCAAGTTATACAAGAAAAAACAGATGAAAAGAATGACTGCACCAAACAGCACCTCCTGGGAAAGCTGAGCAATCCAGCCTGCTGATGGAATGAGGAATTTACCCCGGTTTGCAAGAGATGAGAGTTTCTGGTTATGGAGCACAGCGACCAAAGCCATGGGTAATCACTCTGGGAGTCTGAGCTTACGGACCCTCATTCTCAATGCCAGTTTTAATTTCTCTGCCCCTTGTCTTGAGGCCTCATCTCTTCTTTAACAGATTGTTACTTCTTTTGAAGCTAAATTTTCTCTCTGCCATGTGTTTTTTTTGCAGTTCCACTTCCTTTGTATTTCACTGACTGACTTTGCTCTCAGAAGGGCACTTACCCTCTCTATCCTGTGATAGAAAGTAAAGGGAGAGAATAAACAAATAAAAATGCTTGAATGCAACAGAAAAAAAGTTTGGGGACAGAGCTATTTTGTCTGAATTTTACTGCATATTTTCAGGCAGCCTATAAGAAATATGTGTCAGATTGAATAAGAAACATGAGGTTGATTGCAGCAGCACAAGTTAAGCAATTAGCTTCCCCAGGCATGTCGCTTTACTTGTTCTCATTTGTTGATTCAACATATGGTTGGTCAGTCTAAAAGAGTGGAGGGCAATAGCAGACAAGGAACTGTGCTTTGGTTCCTACTACTGCAGACAGAGGCTCTGGATTTGAGACTTCATTGTGTAAAAGCCAAGTGGGAAGAGTATAAAGATTTTGTTACTTATAGAAGTGCTTTGGAGGGTCAGGACCTGGAGCTGTTTCGTCAGCTGTAGCAGTGTCAGCGATGGCAGTGTAGTTAGAATGTCACAGACTTCTACATGAAAGAACATTTCGCCTAAGAGGATTTTCTTTCCACTTAGACCTGGGACTTTTTCAGAAGGCTTGAGTGTAACTGCATCAAGGTATATATGTGTTTGAAACTCTTATCAGAATTCTATAGTAGGTGAGAAATTGTAGCACTTTGAGGAAAGAGAGGGAGGTGGGTTTTTTGTAGATTTTTTTTTTAATCAAAGCTCCTAATTTTGCGGCTTTTCTGAACAAAAACTTCATACTTGAATGATTTTTTTTTCAGGAAAAAATAACACAAAATCTGTATCTTAAAGCAGATTAATCACAATGTGATTAATTCATTTCAGCCTGAGTGTACTAGAGTGGTTTGTGAAGACAATTTAGACATTTCTGTCAGACTTGCAAGACAAGGTGCATCATCCAGCCAAAGACGGTTTGACATTCTGATGTGATATTCTCCACTGATGCTCTGTGAGATGCTCCTTTATGCTGATGGAGTTCAGGGGTAGAAGCGGTTTCCTGTCCTGAGGGAACTTGGATATGTCTCTTACGCTCATTATAGTTTGTTCCAGTGTGTATGACAAATGTGATTTCTTTCATTTAGTGAGCAAGGAGCTTCCAATAACTCTTGCATAAATTCTGTGGATTTTTTCAGTAGCTGCTGTTGACAGATTGTGGGCAAGCAGTGGGAGAGAGTGGGTCACATGGAGTATGATGGACACCATAGCCTATCTTTGACCAAGATAAAAGCAAAGGTCTACCACACTCTTCGTAAAGTTGCTGAGAAGCAAATCACGAGGGTCTCCCTTTGATAAGGAATGTATGTTTCAGTTTAGGTTTAAATCCCTGCTTCATAAAACTATGAAAAGAGATGACTGCTTGTATTTTCATTCCTCATGATGCATGAGCCAAATTGGCTTGTAGATCAGAAATTCAAAGCTAAAACCTATAGAAAAGTGAAGCATAAGTATGAAAAGTGAATAACTGAAGCTGATATTTGGTGGGAACAAAGCTATTTACTGTCCGTCTTGCTGTTGTTACAGGATAGATATTGTAACCCAAGTTATTCTCAAGTGTAATTCTTAACTGTGACTCTGGCTTTCCTTATCTTGCTGATTTCTCAGTACTTAGTCTTTACGTTCATTAGCTTAGTGAGTCCAACCATACAGAAGACTGTCAAGATAGGTTGAAGAGCATCCTCAGAACCCATTAATAGGTTTTCATTCAAAAAGAAGGCTATATAAATTATATAGACTGTTACTCATTCTTTACCTAATCCTTAGCCTTTATATGATTAGAGACACTTTGTTTAGCCAAGAGTTTTATTCCTAGGAGAAAATGTTGTGAAAGGATTTTGCAAACAAGGTTGAATGTTTCTGCTGCACTTTTTCTTCTCTTCCTAAGCTTTTGCTGATAATTCCTGGACCATCTCTGGACTGTCTATCCTCAGCCTTTTTGAGATACGTGTCCTGTTTTCTTTTAGTAGCCTCCATACCCTTGAATAATGCCTTCTGAATACTTGACCTTGAAGGCTAGGCTGGGAGCAGGTATGTGTGTGTTCCTTCTTCCCAGTCAGGTTCCCTCTTGTTTACTCCGATTTTCCTTATCTTTTCCATTGTGTTTTCTTACCTGTGGCATTCTGGGGTTGCTTTTGTTAGTAGTCTAGTTCAGTTTATTCCACAGTAACCTACTACAAATAAACTTACCAGGCATGTGCTTTATTAAGAAAACAGCTTGACTCCTGGACTCCCATGGACTTATTTGGAAATCAAAACCCTGCAAACTGTTTTTTGATTAAGCTGATTAGTTTACCTTCTACATCAAAAGAGCATCAAAAAAGAAATAAAACAATTAGCAAGTGAAGAGTCAGTGTCCAGCTGTCACTAAGAATTTATAATGATTTTCTATTTGCTGTCCTTTAGAAAATTTTTGAAAAAATTGATTTACACGTCATCTCCCTCCTAATGCTTACAGTAAAAAACAACCCTAAACACATTAATACACAAATAATTCTTCTTGTCTTGACCAGCAAAATGTATTCTCTTCAAAAAAACTGCTGTAGAGTTTTGGGGTGGTTTTTTTTAAAGAGAAAATTAATTTTTTACTATGTAATATTTAATTGCTATCCTTTGAAGGAAAATCAAGAATTTTCCCTGTTTGTTGGATAAGAAGAACTGTTAGTGAGCATGTTCAGTCCTGTATACATTGTTGGAATAGATGTATAGTGAGCAGGTAGGAATTTATCTCAGGGACATGCTGTTAGGTAAAGACACTATTTATTTTCTTAGCCTGATAGGTTTCACATAAACTTTTTATCACATTTTAATTATAAAAAGATCTTAAATCTTCTACTTTAAAATAATCACTTGAAAGGGGAGAAGTTGTTTTCTGGTTTCATGTTAGCATGCAGAGTTCCTCTGTTTTGGTCTGTCAGCTGTGTGGTGCTCTTATCTTTTGAGTGTGCTTTTCCAGCTTTGCTGTTTAATTTTCTTGCTTTACTTTCACTGACATGCTGATCCTCTTCGTGATTTAAAACAAAGGCAAGAAGACACACACAGAAGCAACTGATAATGTTTTTTGTCTTAGACTTACTCTTCCCTGCAGTCCTTCCACTGAGAGGTGCTTAAACCCTGGCAGACAATAGGGAACACTATTTTAAGAATGAGACATAGCGGCTTATCAGCGGAGTGGATCATCAAACACTTCCAGTCATCCCTTCCAGTTGTTACTTAAAACAAATCACTTATATCAATATGATCCAACCTCTTTAAATGAAGAAAGACATACATTTCACTACCCTGTGGCTTTTCCTGGGGAACATTGCCTGTTCAGAGCTGCCAGCACATGAACACGGAAGTGTGCCAAACCAGCCTACAAGGGTGGTCTTCAAACAGATGCAGCAGCAGAAGCGGCATCACTCTGTATTAAACCTTCTTCACTATGCTCCTCCTCCACAAATGGGAACAACTAAATAGTGCCTACTACTTGCAACTTTCTCTACAGCTGACTAACAGTGAGTGACTGGTTAAAAGACAACGTCTAATGTGCTTTCAGTTGTATACCAGGTGGTTGTGTGTGGCAACTTCTTCAACCATTAGAAGAGACTTTTGTTGTCTCCCATGTGTTTTGTATACAGTCCACTGTGTGCAAAAAGTTTTGTTGTCCCCAAACCATAAAAATACACAGACAAATAGTGCAGGGTATAAACTAAAGGCTGACTTATTTCAAATTATACCCATGGTAGTAATGAAATATTTGCACAAGATGAAGTAATTAATCAAAACATGTTACTAGTGTCTTTCAGACTCAGTAAATGGCCTTTTTGGAATTGGAGAGGCAGACAGTTAAATATATATATATGTATGTGAAAGGTAGGGAAGCTTTTCACTGGAGGTGTCCATGTGGAGAAGGGATCTGTTGGATGCTTTGGAGCGGGTTGATATGAGCTATGTGTAGCACACACCTGCGAAACACAAGACTTTGCATTTTTTCTTCTCATTCCACCTGGGGCCAACCCTAATAATACTTAATTGTCTGTGAGTAAAGACAAGTGAAGGAGGCAGGAAGAGGATTTGGGAGTGGGGGACCTGCTGCCGTTTCTATTGTGGCATTTCACGTACCTGTTACCTTTCAAGCAAACGTTCCTGTTTGCTCAGTCTGTGAGACTTGTGTATAAATTGAAAACCTCATTCATTTAAAAAACAGGCAAAGTTAATACACTGTGCTTTCACTGAAAACAGCAATGGATACTGAAGTAACAGCTCATGGTGAAACAGGTTTGTGCTGAGGAAGTGGGGTTCCTACTTTTCAGATACTGCAATACTGTTCTGGGAATATCAAAGAGCTCAAAGGACTTGTTTGTTGGTACGGTACTTTTTTTTTGCTATAGATCCTTTTTCTACAGTGAGATGAACTCACACAGTCCCTCTGAGATCTCATGTGTTCCTGGCCTTTCATCATTTGATATGCGTGTTCAGCCTTGCTGGCATACAAACGAACCTGTGTGCAGGTGCACTGAATGCACAAACAAATAGCTCACTTCTGTCTGAACACTAGCTTGAAATCTCTCTTTTCTTTCAGATGTCCACACAGAAGCAGTTCAGGCAGCCCTTGCTAAACATAAAGAAAGGAAAATGGCAGTCCCCATGCCCTCAAAACGACGTTCATTGGTGGTGCAAACATCAATGGATGCCTACACACCTCCAGGTGAGCATCTCTGTGTATTTTATGAGCATTTTTAAAATGGTTCTTTGTGTTGCTATGAACTGATAATCTACCTGCATAGATAGTAATGGAAATGTCATTTGAAACCCACTGAGCATAGCATTGAGGTATGTTTGAAGAGGAGAAGGTGAACTGAATGGTTGGAGAGTCAACTGGGACGGTTCACACAATTGCTTTGTTCTTGATGGTACCTCAACTAGCATTGGTCTGTTTGGTCTTATGATGACCTAACTATGGCAAGCTTGTCGTACTTCCTGTGACTCAAAGTTCCTTTCAAGTTTCTAGTTTATTCCCTAATACTACAATGGAACATTGTCTTTACAATTAGTTTTCACAGTCCTTTCAAATGTATCTGCTCTTTTACCTACTAGACTGAAAATACCCCACATCTCCTGCATTTTCATACTTGCTGAATCCAGCTGGGACTATGTTTCTCACTGAGGAGTGGACTTCCCACAATTGGAAAAGATTTTCACAGAATTTGTAGAGTGAGCAAGGGAAAGTTTGTTGGGTATTCTGTACTGTTAACACATGGTTGGATTTCTCGAGAAGATTCTCAAGCCACATGTTATAAAGGAAACTGCTTGTTATCTTTTTTTTTTGTACATTACACAAGCCATGGCATTAGAGCAGGAAAGCTCTCTCAGTGCACAGTTAGCAACTGACTTAATTTCAGGGCTTTCAGTATCAGACTTTTCTTATTGTGTTTGCCTACCTTCATGAATTTTCTTAATGGCAGTTATCTTTAGATATATGAACATGCCTTATTTCTGTTAAGAAAACCCCAAAGCACTGCAAGTAAACAGGCTGTTTTTAATTGCTAGATACTTCTTCTGGTTCAGAAGATGAAGGTTCTGTACAGGGTGACTCCCAGGGAACTCCCACCTCAAGTCAGGGGAGTATAAACATGGAACATTGGATCAGTCAAGCGATCCATGGCTCTACCACGTCAACCACCTCATCCTCTTCGACACAAAGTGGAGGAAGTGGTGCTGCACACAGACTAGCTGACGTTATGGCTCAAACACATATAGGTTAGTATATGCACATTTTGAGTATGTTTAACATTTTGTCTCTCACATTCAGATGCTGCTGCTATATGAAGTCCTTCCTGTGCATTTTCTTCTTTCTTTTTTTTTTTTTACTTTTTTTGTTTACATATGTTATATGGAGAGAAAGTCCTATTTTCTTATTTTGTGAGAGAAAAAAAATAGCAATTTGGTTTTAGGGGTAAACTTATGTTGTGACAAACAAGGTCTAGCTGTTGACTCCTAAATATTGTAAAATGTGTGGTTGCATGACTTCCATTACTTAGCACTAAAAAAGATGTCTGTAGGATCTGCCTGTAAGGAAAATCAGAGCATGCATTGCTTGCATACAAGTTTTCCCTACTGTGGCACCACTTTAATTATGTAGTTTGAGTGGTTTTTGATAATTCTGTTAACTGTAGGTCCTCTTAAACATATTGTTTTCTGCCCTTAATTGAATCTAGAATACTTGGACTGGATTATCAAGCTATTATAATCTTTGAGAAAGACAATTACGTACCTTCATAGAAGGGAGTTATTATTATTAGTAGCAGCTTGTTTATATCCTTTAGAAAGATCCTAGGAAGTCAAAGCTTTCTTTCCATTATCGTTAAGTTCCACAGACATTAATTATTTCTAAATATTGTGCCATTGACGTTAGTCTTCATCAGAGTGAGGCAACTATTCAATTAGGCACATGGAAAGCAAGTCTTGTTTTCCCTTCATTCTCCGGTAGCTACTGTTTATCGTACAAGGCATCTGCTTTGGGTGCATTTGTGCTGAGGCTGTGTATTTTGGGTTGCCTTGCTGAAAACTTGTTGGAATCTATATTGCAACAGGTAAAGCAACCTTGCTACAATTCTACTACATATATGAAATGCAGTTTTGTGTGACTTTTTCTCAATTGATCACTCCTTTTCAAGTATATGTAATGAGATATATATGTAATGAGATACATGAAAGCATCTTAAATGTTCCTGATTTTATGTGTTGGAACAGTAGTCCACATTCCCTTTTTTAGCTCTGAGTATAACTTGATGTAAGTATAACCATCTCACCATGATCTGGAATTGCTGGATTGCAGTCAAGTAAAGAATTTCTATTGTACTCTTAAATTCATGCTAAATTAATAGCTTAGAGCCTTGTTTAAGAAACATATACATTTTTGAATGCATTAATCATTGCATTGGGTTATATTTTGTGACTTCATCTTGAAATGCTAGAGGAAATTATAGCATAGAGAATTAAATTTATCCAAACCCTAAAAGGTTGCATTACTCACACATGAAGTTTTAATGTGTCTTTAAATATAGTTTCTTTATAATGTGACATTTCGGTGATTTTAAATCTGGCACAGTAAGTCTACTTTTATAATCACTGAGTTTGCGATAAATAATACAACATTTATGGGGCTAAATTGAGATGGCAGTATTCTGCGGAAGAGGAGAAATACTACTTCTTTTATTTCTTTTATTTTGTCTTGTTGCTGCTGACTGGAAAAATCTCTTCTTTGAAGGAAGCAGTTAAGCTTATCTCAGTTAATACATATTTATATTTGTTCTGACAGTAGAATACCTTAATTTACATCTCTAATTGGACTGTAGCTGGGATGTAGTAATATAAAGTTTATTTCGGTACCAGATATTAGTGATACCTGCTAACAGTTTCAGACTATGATCTTAAGGTTACCATCACACGTTTTTGCTAAGAATAGTGGAACTAGAAGAGCAACGGCACAGATGATAACTCTAAGATGCATTTCTTCATGGTTGAGCTGCTTTTTGTAAGAATTTGAAATTAAATGGCTCTTTCTTTCTTTCAAACTGAGGAGGTGGATTTCACATTTAAAAGTATTCTAAGAGGTAATAGATTTGAAGGGTAGCATGGATAGCCTTACTGTTTCAGAGGCAGTGTGCCAGTAATCATTGATGAAAAGTCCTTTTTGATAGAAGAAACATAAGGGAAAGAGTAATCCTGTTCTCTGAAGCTCCTCAGCTACTGGAGACAATTTGTTCTTGATTACAAACATATATTCCCAAAGCTTCATGTTTCTTTGATGTCAGGAGTTGTTCTCCAGAAACAGATCAGCCTGCAAGACAGAAATCATCTGTACGTATGTGAAGACATACTGCCATACTCTGAAGATGCTGGTTTTGATAAATATAAATTTATGGGGCAACAGAAAAGTCCTTTAATGATTAAGTGCAAGGTCCTACACCTGGGATGAGACAATCCCTGATTTCAATACAGGATGGGGGATAACGTGATTGAGAGCAGCCCTGCAGAGAAGGACTTGGGGGTACTGGTTGATGAGAAGCTTGACATGAGCCGGCAGTTTGCTCTCGCAGCCCAGAAGGCCAACCATAGCCTGAGCTGCATCAAAAGAAGCATGCCCAGTAGGGTGAGGGAGGTGATTCCACCCCTCTATTCCTCCCTTTTGAGACCTCAGCTGGAGTCTTGTGTTCAGTTCTGGAATCCTCAACGTAAGAAGGATATGGAACTGTTGGAGTGGATCCAGAGGAGGGCTGCAAGGATGGAGCACTTCTGCTATGAGGACAGGCTGAAAGAGTTGGGCTTGTTCAGCCTGGAGGAGAGAAGGCTCCGAGGAGATCTTATAACAAGCTTCCAGTACCTGAAGGGGCTACAAGAAAGCTGGTAAGGGGCTGTTCCCAAAGGCTTGCAGTGATAGGACAAGGGACAATGGCTATAAACTGTAGAGGGGGAGATTTAGACTAGACATGAGGCAATATTTCTTCACCATGAGTGTAGTGAGGCACTGGAACAGGTTGCCCAGGGAAGTTGTTGATGCCTCATCCCTGGAGGTGTTCAAGGCCAGGTTGGATGGGGCCTTGGGCAGCCTGATCCAGTGGGTGGTGTCCCTGCCCATGGCAGGGGGTTGGAAGTAGATGATCCTTAAGGTTCCTTCCAACTCAAACTATTCTATGATTCTATTATTCTATGAGTCTATGATTCTATGGAATGTTTGTTCTTAGCTTTAAGATGCTCAGGTGTTTGTACTAAGCTGCAGGTAGAATCTCTCCTTTGGCATGGTTTTCACAATTGTGTTGGGTAATTCTTGAACTTAGAAGTCGAAACAGTGAAATATATTAATAATATCTAGTGTTTTCACCCATCTTCAGGTCAGTACTGTACATATTTGTAGTCTTTAATTTGTCTGTAATATGTTTTGTTGATTTATACATGTATAAAAATCAAGGAGAGAAAGCATATCCCAAAGCTTAGAAAGTTCATGTAATGAAATTCACGCTGCACTTACCTATGACTGTAAATTTATATGAAGAATTAAACATGTCACTACAAAATTTTGATCCTGTAGGTGAATTTAATACTTCTTTTTTATGCTTCAAATATGTTTCTGTTTGAAAATCAAAGGCCTTTATCCAAATTAAAGGCTACATACATGTCTAATAAAGTAAATATAAAAACATGTGCCATAATGCATGACTGAACCTTAAAGTTCGTATTTGTTCTAAGAGCCAGAATTAGCTTGAAATACAGGAGACTAGTTTAAAATACTCTTATCACCTGGACATCAATTTAGGAGAAACACAGCAGATAGAAAGAGCCACACCTCCAACTCGGGATTTCCCTTCCCTGACAGCCAGAAGAGACAGCTTGTTCGAGGGAAACATTCCCTGCATGAATGTGCTCTGTATTGTTGGTTCTTTCTGATATTCATTAAATGGGGTAAATTATATCACTCCAGTGGGAGAAATAAAGGGAGATTCAACTGGAAACAGCTGTTCTACCTGTGATCTTCTAATGCAAGTATATTGAAGGAGATGGGAAGAGAAGGTGACACAAATATGTATGTCTGATGGAGGAAATGCTTTGAAGTCATGCAGCTGTCACAGTTTCTACTTTTTAGTCAACAGATGTGTCAGGATCATTATTCTTAACCTCAAACAGTGCTTCAAGTTACCTGACATAAGACCAGCCAGCTTTATGTAGATTTTTTTCACAATCTAAGCCTGGCTTGGCTATGCTGTACCAAAAAAGGTACATTTCACATAACACAACAATTATATTTTTCTTTAGAAGTCATTCAGGCCAAATTTTTGTCTGAATGGCTTTCATTTCTCCAAGCATGAGACTGACAAGGGGACCAACCGTGGATTGGTAAATCTGATGGGTAAAACCTTCAGCTGTAGATATTGCCATGGTAAGACATCTGTTAAGCAGGCACTATAAAGGAATAGGGCAAGACAAGCCTTAATGTTCTTCTTCTGCTGGATAAGGTTTTTTCTTAATGGAAATGTAAATAATTTTAAGTGCCAGTGCTGCTTGTTCAAAATGAAACTCTTCCACAAAAAAAGCAGGAAGCCCCTTTGTCATGTCATTTCACCTTATTTGGCACCATCTGCTATAAAGTAGTGTTTGGTTTCAAGTGTGTAGATCTGAAGGGAGAGCATCTCTGCTTTGTGGTGCTTTGAGTCATGTAGCTTCTCTCCCTCACATTAAAAAAAATATTATCTCAGTGCTAAAACCTGAAAGGAGATACTTTAACCCCAGTTCAGTTTGCCTTGTGAAGTCTGAAAGATGGGAATACTTCTTAAGAAAGATGTAAACAATTATAGGTAACTTTAAAAATACTTTCTCATGTTACTAATTACTGACTACATATAATTATTTTTTTAGTTGTGATCTTCTCTTCTATTTGTATAGCAAAACTGCTTTATAAGTAAAAGGTAAAAGACAAACATCAGCATTTTTTTAATTGATTTAGTTATTGGGTAATTTAATCATGACCTTTAAAAAGCTCTTGCCACTTAGCAAGAAAGGGCAAAAATTGTGCAGAGTCTAAAACAGTTGATAATGACAAGACATCTATAATGGAGACATTATTCAAACAATTATCAGCATAAGCTTCATGGTTCAAGCTATTATACTTCAGTTGGTCACTTACAGCACAGTATAAGGGGTTTGTTTCAGTAGAATAACAGTGGAAGTGATCAGACTTGAAAGGCTCTACGGGGCATAAGTGAGATGCAAGATATTTTGAGTTGCATGATGAATGCTGTCTCATGTTTTCCTCAACTGGATAGTCTGGTTGAGTGATAAAGTTAAATCCTTAAGTAGTTCATGAATATAAACATGAAATAACAACTGCAGACATTAATATAATGTCTTAATATTTCATGATGATTGTCCATTAAATGCTATCTTCAAATGCAGAATATGCAAAATAGGTATTTAATATAGCATCCTGTTACTGCATGTTTAGCCATAAAAATTAGTTGTCTGTGTTGATGGTGACTTTGGGATTGAGTGGACAAGAATTACAATGATTTGAAGGTTAAGGCTCCTGAAGATGCTTTAAAATTACATTTGAGGGAAAGTTACTGTAAAGTTGGTGTTATAGTAAAGTCTACTACACCATAATTCTCATAGGATAGATTTAATAAAAAGCACACTTTGAAAACAGTGTTGGAACAAGATGAAGTTTTTGCAGAATTTTTACATTTTTAAGGACTTCTACCCTGTTGTAAAAATTAGAGCATTTCTCTTAATTGAGTGACTCCAGGGAGGTTATTCACGCTCTGTACTCGGCATTGGTGAGACTGAATCTTGAATCCTGTGTTCAGTTCTAGGCCCCTCACCACAAGAAGGATGTTGAGGCTCTGGAGCAAGTCCAGAGAAGAGCAACAAAGCTGGTGAAGGGACTGGAGAACAGGCCTTATGAGAAACAGCTGGGAGAGCTGGGGTTGTTTAGCCTGGAGAAGAGGAGGCTGAGGGGAGACCTTACGGCTCTCTACAACTACCTGAAGGAGGTTGTGGAGAGGAGGGAGCTGGCCTCTTCTCCCAAGTGAAGGGGGATAGGACGAGAGGGAATGGCCTCAGACTCCGTCAGGGGAGGTTCAGGCTCAACATAAGGAAGAAATTATTCACTGAAAGGGTCATTAGGCACTGGAACAGGCTGCCCAGGGAGGTGGTGGACTCGCCTTCCCTGGAGGTGTTTAAGGTGCGGGTGGATGAGGTCCTGAGGGATATGGTTTAGTGTTTGATAGGAATGGTTGGACTCAATGATCCGGTGGGTCTCTTCCAACCTTGTGATTCTATGATTCCTCATGGCAGCAGAATCAAAATCTACCTCCTTTTGTGTCTCAGAGGCTGCTGGGAAACATTTATGTCAGTCCCAATAGAAGTTGTTATTTGCTCATCATATTTATCTCCTATCTACTCTAATGCTGATTAAAACCTGGAAAAGATTATGATACAACCTATAAAAATAGCACAAGTATGTAGGTAATACAGTCTCAGACTTGAAAACATAGGAGAACAAACTATGGTAACATGCTGAGTTATCAGGCTATGAAGGAAAAGATTAGCTCTGTGGAATTGTTCAGCAGTGCTGGCATGAGTCAGACCAAATTGTATTTGCTTTTTGGAAAGCAAGTCTTTGTTACACAGAAGAATTGAAATAGCTCTGTCTAAAAATAGTAGACAAGCAAGTGTCCATGCACAATGCAAAGTTCATCTTTCTTTGCATTTTCTTTCCCCTGGATTCAAACCCTGCTACAATTGATTTTTTTTCCTAATGTATGAACAAATTACTTTCTTAACTAAAATTGACATTAAAAATACAGAGGTTATAAAATAATATGCATTGACACTTTCAAGTGGTTGACAACATGCTGTATTCTTTTTATTTAGGAAAACTAATGCAGTAGTCTATCACAACTGTGTTTGTTTGGATCTTTTCATTTTGAGGCTGTTCAGAAACTTTAAGCCCTAACATAGTATAAAATTAAATGTCAGTGGCAAACCTACAACTAATTTTATCGGTTTTTTACCTATTGCTTATATGATTGCAGATATACAGCACTTGTTTTAACCAGTGGAAGCTTCATTGAAGTCATGCTGTACATCATTGTTGCATATGCTCATTTTGTCCATGGACTTCAACACCTATTCCAGTGTTGTAGTAAAATATGTCAAGTGGTATCCTTTACTCTCCCCTTTACTTTTCTGCCTTTCAACACTAGAGGTACATGGTTAAACCTTCTAACTTATTTTTCACAGAAAATCATTCTGCCCCTCCAGATGTTACCACTTACACCTCAGAACACTCAATACAAGTAGAAAGACCACAAGGATCAACGGCACGGGTGGCACCAAAGTATGGAAATGCTGAACTTATGGAGACGGGTGATGGTATGTTCATAAAGCAAAATGGGATTTTTTTTGAGTATCATAACCTTTTTAGTGGTTTCTGTGTATATCTGCTCTTTGTTTCTTCTGGGCACTTTTCACTTACAATCATGTAAAAACTTGCAGCATCTTTAGAGTCCTAAAATAAGCTAGTATAAATGAAACTGACATAATGAAATATTTCTTAATCAGCAGAGCTGATTCCCTGTAGAATTTTTTTGGCAAAAGAAAGCAATGAATCTGCTTTTATCAGGCTGCCTGGTTACAGCTAGTCTGTTTTTTTAAATGGCAAAGAATATGACAAGCTAGGGTGGCTACTTCTTGAAAAATGACACCTTTGAGTGTTTATTTTTTGAGGTTTGTATTTTGGGTTTTTGGTTGTGGTTTTGGTTGGTTTGGTTTTTTTTTGAAAAACAGTTATTTGTAAACCCTTCCTTATTTACTGCTCCTCTCTTCTAAAATGTATTAAATAATATTTCAGCAAGGTCTGGAATTGTTGACCAAGTGTATCACATCTAAACTAACTTAGCAGCTTCATCTCTAAAAACCACTTGGTAAAAGTTTTGGAGCTAACCTTATGGAAGGGTAGGAAGTTGAAATTCCTGCAATGCAGTGATGGGAAGCTCTTCATTCAGGAACAGATGACGTGAACCTTCCAGAGGCTTTTCACTCAAACAGGGAAAAGGAAGGGGGAAATGATTAATGGTATTATATTATAGAGGTGCCCCTTGCCCCATGCTCCTCTTCAGAATTATGTTTTCCAGAGTGCTGTCCAGGCAAGCACACTCCCTTTGGAGGTTGCTGGCTGGTGGGATTGGACTCTAGGGATGTTCAGAGAATACAGGGTCATGCAGAAGTAATACAAAGATGAACCATACTTAAGATGGATACTGGACATAGGTCCACTACAGTGTAAAGAACAACCCAGAATAAATGGTAGGTCAGAACCGATAACCTGCACTTCTTTCTGAGCTGCAGTCTATTCAGGCAGTGTTGGAATGACTAGTGATCATGGGGAGAGCAGATACCTGGCTTCTCACTGACCATCACCAATGTCATCTAGTTCTCTAAGGTTACTGACACTTGCTGTAGGGAGGGTTTTTTCACTGTGCTTCTCTCCCTCAGTCTGTGTACTATTTCCCCTTTAATTTTGCAAGCTCTGGCATTGTTGTATTGTTTTTATTTAAACTAGGTATCATTGTTGCTTTTTACTGAAATAATATTAATGTCTTAATGTTGAATACCTGAGTCACAATATGGCATAAATCTGTAGTTGTGATGGCCTTGCAGTCCTAGCCTTTTTCTTACCCCACTTAACATCTGGCAGCGTTCAGCATAGCAGTCGACTGATGTCTCCATTGATCCCTGTCCTGCAGGAGTACCAGTGAGCAGCAGAGTGTCAGCAAAGATTCAGCAGCTGGTCAATACACTAAAACGGCCCAAACGACCACCATTACGAGAGTTCTTTGTAGATGACTTTGAGGAATTGTTAGAAGGTAAAATGACTGTTTTTCAAAAGGTTTGGGGATCTCTTATTAAAACTCTGTAAAATGTTTGTCTCACACATTGACTTTCTGGAAAGCTAAGTAAGCCCTCCCTGTACTGTCAAGTAACAAAAGGCATTGGTATTCAGTGGAATCTGCTTGCATTGAGCTTGGAAGTATAGCTGTAGAGTCAGAAATCTCTCTTGTTTGCTGAGCTTCTGGTTTTGCTTGGAAAGAAATTATGGAAGAGAGTAGAGGGAAGCTTTGCTTTAAGAACATTCATCTGTGGGCTACAGTCATTGCTTATGAACACCAATACGAGAAAAATTGTCAGTGAGGAAGCATGTTAAATGTTTTACACATCCCTTGAATATGAGAGAAGCATTGAAAAAAATGACCTAAATGTACAATAGAATCAAGGATAAAGTCAAGAAATGGGTTTGGTTGTTTTTGTTTAAGGAAGCCAGTGCTTTGAGTATTAATATGCACCAGTATGTGGTGGTTTGAATAGTCTTCCCAGTAGTGTATAAGAAAGAACTGGAAGAAACATTACTTAAATCAGTCTGTTACTGATGACTTCTTAAAGTATATTTTTTCAGTAGTTCTGCCATTGCAAGCAGAAGTATTCTCCATCTGCCTTTAGGAATAAAGAAAAGTCGATTATTTCTAAGATAAATATATGCATGCTGCCTCAGCAGTTTCTTTCCTTGCTTATAGATCTAGTGTAAGGATAAGCATGTACATTCCTGCAATGTTTTAGTTACTTCATCTCTGTTAAATATTAACTATTCTGTTGTATTTCTCTATTGTTTCTCAGTACCTTCTAATGTATTACTGTTTTCAGGCTGTTTTGCAAAGGTAACTTATTCTCTTGGTTACACAGGTGTACCCAAGGTATAGAATTTACATGGTAACTGTATATCTTTTCATAATCATAAGTTCAACAGCCAGATCCAAACCAGCCAAAGCCAGAAGGAGCTCAGATGTTGGCTATGCGTGGGGAACAATTAGGCGTGGTTACAAATTGGCCGCCTTCTCTGGAAGCAGCTTTGCAGCGATGGGGGACCATCTCACCGAAAGCTCCTTGCCTAACCACTATGGATACTAATGGAAAACCACTGTATATTCTCACTTACGGTGAGGACTCTTCTAACTCCTTGTACTTTTATAGATTGTATACTGTGTCTGTGTGTATAGTAAATGCTTAAATATACAGTCAAAAAAGTGAATAGTGCATCTGTTCCTTTTCTGAGTAGGGTAAAACAATTCTGAAGCTGTTAATATCCGAGTATGAATTGCTGAGATGTTATAGTATAATTTATTTCACAAAGAGGAAAAGAACTGAGTAAATACACCCGTGGAATCACAGTTTATAAATTGAAACCACCTTTTAAATAGAAATGCATCCTAGGGCAGATTTTCCTGAAGATTAATGTCTAAATCCATTACCCTTGGATATTGCCCAGGCTTTGTTCTGCAAAAGCAGAACCTGGTATAGAAAATTCACCAGCTTCTTGAAGAAGTTAAAACAGTATTTTTTCCCATGTTCTACTGACATTGTAGTAAGTGTGATTTGAATTATTCCTCCTGATATGTAGTTGTACAGCTAGGAAATGTATCCCCTTGGAACAGATTTGCCAGGATATATTTCATTGCAATCTTTGGTATGTTGATATAGTTCAATAGACAATCTATTGTAACCAAGGAAGACCAAATGATAATAAACATAAGTATATCTCTGACAAATAGGTCCCATGTAGCTTCTAATTTCGAGATATTAAGGGGACTTTGGGAGATGTTCAAAGGAATTATTATGAATAACTGTCAGACTTTGAGAGCAAGTTGGAATATTTCCGTATGCTATTGATAAAGATACTAAAAAAAAGATTTTGTGGCTTTTTTATCTGTCTTCTCGGGGACCTAGAGTTCTGTGCATAGAATGTTTTTACATGACGTATGGCCTGTCTGGTTTGTTCAGTGCTGAATGCTCCTTTCCATTCAGGAGTCAGACTGAGTGATGGTCCCTGGCCAAAAAGATGTCTGCTGCAGGTTTGGCATTGCAAATATAGTTAAAGGCTTTCAAAGCAGAACAAAACCTTTGCAGCTGAAGGTCATGCATGAAACATTTTCCCTTTGGGTACCTTAGAGTTAAGAAGTTACTTAAATTAGGGAGCAAGCATATGATTCACCATTGATCAATGTTTTTCTTCCTTAAGGACATTTACTTGGAACTAGAAAAGAATTATAAAGTTTGCAATTAAATGTTTGCAGAGGAGAATTCATATCGTCTACTGAATGCCCTAAATAAACTGGACAGAAAAAGAAATAAAGACGTTAGTAAGAATCAGACCATTTTTCTGAATATGGGACTCTGTCCAGAGAGTCTGAGCTGATGTCCTGCTTTGCCTGAAGGGCTGTAGGCTAAGCAAATCAACCTAAGGAACTCAGCCACATGGCTTACAGAGCCACCTAGACTGCTTATCTGTCCTAAGCCAACTTTTTCCAAAACTCTATTCTAAGTTGTCCAACTCCTGAGACAAACTGAACTAAAGTTCAAGTTTTTATTACTTTCACTTGGCAGCAGTCTAGCATATAAGTTTTGCTGTTGCCTTTCAGTAGTTTCCTGTGGTCAGAAAAAATAAATTCTGCTTTTTTTCCTGTTCTTTTTATACATAAAATAAATTGCAAACCAAAACATTTCATAAGAGATTCATTGAAGTCATCTTTGCCAGCAAGATTGCAAGCTGATGTTGTTGTTCATGAGTAGTGTCCATTCACTGAGCCACAGTAGTTTTCTTGAAGTGACAAGTGCTTTTGAAATATCATTAACATTACAGCCGCCTGCCATTTCATTGGTCATTTTATGAATAATTTTGCTGTAGCTATTCTGCCTTTCATGTCTGTAATATTTTCTAGAAATTGTGGGAATGGCATTTTTAAAGGTGAACATTAATCGATATTAAGCCTTGAACTCAGCAAAGACACTCTTATTTATGAAATTTTATACCTGTGCATAGTTCCACTGACACCTGTGGTGATAAATTTTTGAAAGATGAGTTTAACCAATGATCCTACCACATAGTATTAATGTGACACTTGGTTCCCTTGTGTGCATGCTATGATCAGATGACTAAAACTTTAAATTGAAGACTTTAAGTAGCCTCTTGAGTTTGTACCTCAGTTATTTTCAAGTTCTTTTTCAACTTAAGGGAACACCATTACCAGGATTTTTCATATGTTCACTATTTTGATGAATGTTCAAGCATTTTAAGAATAATTCTAGGTTTCTGGAGGTACACTCTGACATGTTACCAACATGGTCACTGTGCTCATCTTTTGGAATATTTTACTTCTGTTTGCTCCTTCTACTTTCTTTTCACAGCTTTTTCTGTCTTCATGGAAATCTTCTTAATTCATCCTCCAAATTGCAGGTTAAGAGGAGGCTCCTACATGATGTCTTTTGATCCCTGTTTTTTCAATCACAGCATCTTCTCCAGTTTCTTGTCTCTGAGTGGATGGATTGCACATTTATTGCCTATTCCAGATTTATTTCCACCTTTCCAAACTGGATTCCAGGGGCATCTCTGTAGCCATCAGCTAGGTCATAGCCTGTTTGAGTAGAAGCACTTATTCCATTAATACCAAGCATATTCATACACTCCTTTCTGGATCATTGTAGACAATATTGCCATCCTGCCCCTCAGTTGGGATGTAGTGTGAGTATCATACATGACCCTGACATTTCTTGACTTTTGTACAGCTGTTCTGTGTCCAAATCTCACAGGTTGTTTTGGAGAAAACCTTTTTGAATGCAGACCTTTTGCTGCATCTACATGATGAAATCTTATCCCATCACCTTAGTCTTGATTCTTCCAGCAGTCTGTCTTTGGCCCTGAAAATTGCAGTGTTGGCCTGTTGCACCTTTCCAGGATGCTTTCATACCTCCACTTGATGGCCTTGCATGATGAAAAGTTGCTCTCTGAGAGCCTGCAAAATTCTCTTTCTCCAAAGCCTTCCTCACAACTCTCTTGCTGTCCTGTCCAGAGATATCTGAGAGTAGTCGGAGTGATGGCCAAGCTATGATACACTGTGGCAGATAGGGGTAGATTGGTGTGGTAAGACCATCTTTCATGATTTGTTGGAGTGAATTTCCTTACCTAAAAGTGGCTGATATGGATGTGGTACAGTTAGTGTGGATTTGAGTGGCATGTGCTCCAGATCACCGTGTGCTCTTGTGTCATAAGGGGAACCAGTTTAAAATCTGTCAGCTGTTGCTTAAAATCATGACAACCTTCCCATTTCTCTGCAGGAATTAACCTAATTTTTAATGCCTTAAATCTCCAGTGTCTTTTTCAGCATGTTTTTTGGTCTTTCTGTCTTCATAGCATGTCAGGAATGTTTTCCTCCATGTGTCTCAGATGACTGTAGATAGAAGAAATGAATAACTGCACTTGTAGACCTACCTTTTTTTCTGAGCAAGTTTTTGAAGCTGTTTTCCTTATTTCTTGGAGTTCTTCTCAGTGTCTCAGTCGTAATCTTTATTTAATGTACTCAAAACTCTTTCTAGTGAATGAAACAGTATGAATATTACTTATTTCTCAAATATTTTGTTCCTCTGGGAACCTGGTTAAGTGGAGAACATCATAGTTAAATTATTCACAATGCCTTTATAAATCAAATCACTGAATATGCATAAAATGAAATGTCTGAGACATGGGAGGGAAAGATATCTTTATTGGATTTTATTTAAGTCTGAAGTCTGACTAGAAACCTAATAAGTGCTTTGAGGAAAACTAAGAAGATTTCTGTCTCAAACAAAGTTAATCATCAGAGTAGTCAGGCACCCTGTTTTGGTATTGTTTGTATTAATAGTGAAGCACTTGTTGATTTCTGAGTGGAGAAACATGAATAAAGGACATTGAGTCCTGTCTAGCACTCATGTTATCACAGTTACTTTTCTTACTTAAAATTATTACTCTAAGAATCACAAAGGCTGGGGGAAGAAGTAAAAAGCTGAAAGTAACTGTGAATGAGCAAGTTTTGAGCCTTCTTTTCTTTTTTTTTACCAAAAAAAAAGAGAAGAGAAGGCTTTCTGGGTAGAGAAGTTTTTTTTCCTTATCCATTTGGATACCATAGAGAAAGAAATGCCTGAAAATGGCTTTTTCAAATGAATTACCCATTTAAAAAAAACACTCAACACAGCTATAAACTTCTTGAGGCCAAAGTCATGCTGCTGTGGCAGAGGTGATGTAACTTATACTGGAGATACCCCAAGATGGCTGAACCTTAGCGACAGACCAGAAATAGCCAGCTTCAAGCCATACGGCAGCTGTGTACAGCCCAACCACCCATATCCTCTTGCTGCGAGTCTGCTAAGCCAAGAATTTCACAGTTATCTGGAGAAGAGAGAGGGAATCAAGACTCTTCTAACCAAGTAGCTACATAACCAGACTGTCCTTATGTCTGAAATAACTCAGTGCTTGCAAAAATATGGTTAAAGTCTCTAGATAAGTATCAATATTAAGATTGTATAATACTTGAAACCTTTATTTCTTTTCTAAACAAACAGCAAAGTACTTCAAAAAGTTTGTATTATGATCTATGATTAAGACTGGATTGTCAAACACTAATACCAAGGTTAACTCTATTCTGAGTATGTCTGGAGTATTTTTTTTCTCTGCAACAGAACATTTTTGTTCTTTTTAATTGTTTGGGGTTTTTTTTTCTCCCAAAAGACAACATCTTTATTTGCTGCTTAGGACTGATCTAAAGAGTTTATGAGGGAAGCGTTAACAGAGTGGCAGAACTGCGACTATTATTTTACAAAGCAGAGAGCGCCCCTGTCATTTACATTGGATTTAATAAATACTGTTGTTACTATGTATTATAAGAAATGTCATACTGTGATATTGAGAGAATGAATATTTGACAAAATTATTTGCAGTTAAACTTTGGCAGTCTCACAGTTGCTGTGCATGGAGATTGGTAAGCAACCACTGGTTTGGCTTTGCTGAGTTAGTGCTGTGTGGTTCTGAAAAGTGTCCATGCTCATAAGGACATTGATTGTGGTTTGGTTTGTCTCTTAAATTTTCTCGCTGATACAGCTTTCCTCTTATAACCTTCTTTACATTCAACACAAACAAATGTATAGTCCTTTTACAGATTTGCAAAGAGGAAGAAGAGGATTTACTCTAGTGTCACGTGGAAAGCTTCTGTTTTTCGTTAACTGATCCCTTTTTGTGTGTTTTTAAGACCAACTAGTTTCCTTTACTCTCATAACGTGTTGCTTAACCAGATGGGACTGGCTATTAACTCAGCCTTGCTAAAATTTAGTTGTTAAAAGATACTGCCCTCTGAATAGACTGTTAAAAAAGAACAAGACTGAATGCAAGTGAAATGTGAAATATATGGTTGCTGGTGTAAAGTCGCTACTATTCAACTAAATCAAACTCCAGCGGCAAAAGAAAAGGGACTTGCCCCACACAGGTGTTAACAGTGTTTGTCACAGCTGCCAGAAAGCAAGATGCTGCTTTCCATCCTGTCCTATTAAGAATATCTGCATACGTGATGTCTGCCAGATATGGCTCGGATTCAGAGACATAGCAGTGCTTGCTGATACTTGCTGGGCAGTGGAAACATTCAACATAGTTTGCAAGTGTGTGAAGACAGTTAAAGTCGACTTTAAATATGCTGCTACAGCGTGTGAGTCTGGCAGCGGCTTCTGGGCAAGTGACAGAAGTGGCTGAGGAGGATACAATCATCTTTAGCAGAAGATTTATTGCAGTGAATACTTAAGCAATTAGAAGTTAGTTAGGCAATGACAGATGGGGAGAAAAGCTTTATTTCTTACCATCTTGTAGATTTATACAAGATCTTGGAAAGCGGCACCATAATTAGCAACTTGATGGGAGGTAGGAACAAGCTTATCGTTTGTAGTAGCTCCAAGGTATGTGTTAGTCGAATGTTGTTGGGTCTAGTTTATTCTCCACAATCAACTCAGGAAACTCTTCTTTGGACACCTTGTTTAGGACATAGTTTTGGACCTGAAATCTGAGGGATGATTCAGGTACTTAAACATCTAGTGCCTCATGTTACATGTGATGTGTGTATGTGACTGGCAGACTGAACACAGGGTCTGTGAGAGTCTGGGTCCCTTCCAGAAGATCCCTTAGTGCCTCAAACACCACTAGACACTCTAGTCTCTCACTAATTACTTGTCTCTGTGGATGACTTACCAAGTTGTCCATTTTTAAATTCAAAAAAGTGGCTGCTCATGTATGACGAGTGAGCAGATCGGAGACTAGGAAGGGCAAATTCTGTCCCTTGCAAGGCGTAGAAGTGTTATTCCAAAGGATCCCACTGCAGTGAGGATGCAGGCAGGTGGGCAAAGAAGAGGAGGGATCATGGTGTAACCTTTACCTGGAGAAATGGTGAGGAAGCAGCAGCAGTGTGCCAGGTTCCTACACCTCACGGTCTGTGCTCTGCCTGGCTGTGGGCTGGGCTGAGGGCAGCTTTCTGCTGGGGCGGCACAGCTGGAAGGAAGGAGCTCTGGCACTGAGCTGAAACACGACCTGGTCCGCTCACTGCTTAATGAAGCTGTTGCTTGAGTTTCCTGCATCTGCCCTCCTGTCTTCAAGCCAAGTTATTAGAAGATTAATGGCAGTGTGTTTATCTGAGGAGGACCAATGCTTCATTGCACTCTGGCTGAGGACAACGAGGCGTATCCTCAGGAGCTCCAAACAGCCAGATTTCCACTGTAGCCCGTGTAAAGAAGGCGATTTACTTCACACAAGGATTGGCCTGGCAGTCCTAAGCCCTGTCTCAGAGCAAAAACCTTGGATGAAGCACAGCTGGCCTCCTTGCCAAGGCTGCCCTCTCCCACTGTGCAGATGTGGCACCATAAGGAGGTTGCAGCGAGGTCGCGGCATAGGGATTTGTGGGAGAGGTTTTAGCAATCAGCTTTTTCCTAGTGACATCTAATCTCTCAAGTTTGCAAAGGAAGAATTACACTGAATTGCAACGTAGGCAGAACCAAGGAAGGAGATACTTCAAAGGTTTCCTTCTTTATAACATCCTCCGTTACAGAGGGCTTTTATCCTGCAGCCATTGAGTCCTTTGTGTTTCCCAGTACTGTTAAGGGGACAAACAGCCACGGTAGCAAAACAGACAGTCAGTCCACCTCTGGTCATAAGCTTGTGCCCCATCCAGCAGCTACAGATCTGGCCGTGATGATTCACACATTCCTGGCTGGAACTTCTGGATTACTGCTCCCTTTGTAACCCTTTTTTATTTATTTTTTGGAACACAGCTATATACCTTGGAAGAAAAATTGTTAGCTTCCTGTTGAACATGATCCAGTTCAAGATCTGCATGGACTTTACTATTCCTGCTTGAAAGAGCAGAGGCAGCAGCAGCAGTCAGGGGCAGGCAAAACCTGCAAGGGTTAGGGTAAATTTATGGAGCTTTTAAGGGCTGCAGGAGAGACCATGTATTCCAGCTTCTTCCCAGCTGAATGCAAACTTGCTGCTTTGTTCCAGTTTTGCAGAGTCTCATGCCCATATGCAGTTAGCTCAGATAATTAACATAGTTTGTAATTGCAGCAGTAAATAGAGCAGGAAAGGGCATTGGTGACAGAAAATTAAAGTCTTTCTGGTTAAATAATATCATGGGCATTTTTTTGTGCAAATTCAAGTAGAAAGATGAGTCCAAGTGCAAGGTCGGGACAATCAGCGATTTCAGTACACGATGGTAGATGATGTGATTGAGAGCTGCCCTGCAGAGAAGGACTTGGGAGTGCCAGTTGATGAAAAGCTTGACATGAGCCGGCAGCGTGTGCTCACAGACCAGAAGGCCAACAATATCCTGAGCTGCGTCAAAAGAAGCGTGGCCAGCAGGTCAAGTGAGGTGATTCTGCCCCTCTATTCCTCTCTTGTGAGACCTCATCTGGAGTACTGTTTCCCATTCTGGAATCCTCAACGTAAGAAGAATATGGAGCCATTGGAACAGGTCCAGAGAAGGGCTACAAAGATGATCTGAGGGCTGGAGCACCTTGCCTCTGAGGACAGGCTGAGAGTTGGGCTTGTTCAGCCTGGAGAGAAGGCTCTGAGGAGATCTTATAGCAACCTTCCAGTACCTGAAAAGGGGCTACAGGAAAACTGGAGGGGGACTATTCATAAAGGCTTGTGGGGATAGGACGAGGGGGAAGAGCTATAAACTGGAGGGGGGCAGATTTAGTCTTGATGTAAGGAAGTTTCTTCACTATGAGAATGGTGAGACACTGGAACAGGTTGCCCAGGGAAACTGTGGCTGCCCCATCTCTGGAGGTGTTCAAGGACAGGTTGGATGGGGCCTTGGGCATCTTGATCTAGTGGGAGGTGTTCCTGCCTATGGCAGGTTGGGTTTGAACTAGATGATCTTTGAAGTCCTTTCCAACCCAAACTATTCTGTGATTTTATGAATTAGGGATGCAGCATTATATGCTCTGTGTTTTGGAAGCTGAAATAAAATTTTGTGAAAAAAAGAGCATAATTACAGAATGTATTTAAAGACTTAATTATTTAAAACTACTAGAAAGTAGTCCTTTCTGTTATTTTAGTCTTTGAGAAAACTTGATTTCTGCATTTTCTCAAAGTTTATTTGGTGGTCATCATACTGCCTAACCAGGTACTTCTTAGAGAAGGCATTTAAATACTTCAACATGAATAGCCCATAGATTTTAAACAAAATATTGTAAGATGGCACATTTGATAGATGAAAATTAGTATGAATACATAAAAAATGCAAATTTAAGACAGATCTAATCTTCATAGCTCAGACAGCAGCCCCTTTTGTATCTCAAAAAAGGAATTAAAAACTCTGTTCATTTCAGGCTTGAAAGTGTTTTATGTAAAGATGGTTCTTTCTCAGAATTCAGAACTTTTGCTGGGCTTTTGATTTCCTTTCTCCAATTTTCTGTATCATTACTAATTACTCTTTTAAGTTTGTTGCCTCTGAAATTTTAATGTTGGAAACCTTTAAGAAAAAGAATATTTGTTTTCTTAAGGTGTCCTTGTTTTATCCTACTCACTTATAAAGTTCAGGTGTCAACTGTAGCAGCAGGGATGCATTTAAAGACTTTCTTTCCATCAAATGCAGGTAGTTCTGCTGTAGTGCTTTGAGAGGTAATCCTGCAGATGTGCTCCTGTATCCATGCTGAGTTTCCAGTGGAAGAGAATTCAGTCATGTTTGTTTCTCAGCATCAAGGTGGTTCAGCATGCAAATACTGGAGGAATTTTAAATAAATTGAAAACTCTGCAAAGCATAGTTTGATGATACAGTATTACCGTTTTCATAAGAAGTGATTGCACTTCATATGTACTCAGTAACAAGCAGCAGTTACCCTTCCAGTTTTCCTTAAGATTTAAAAAGGAGATTCTGGCCTTCTCATCATTCATTTTATTTATATCAGGTTTGCACTTAAAAATAATTCAATAGTATTGCATTTTATAGCCAGGATGTGGAGGAGCTCATTATAACAACTGCCTAGCTTAGTTATAAATAGAAATACTGCATGTTTGGGAGCCTGAACTGCTGAACCCCATAGGTAATCTCTTGTCAGAACGTATTATTGTTTAAGTTATTGGTGGGCATGAATTAAAGATTTGTTACTGTCAGACTGAATAATGCTTAAAGACAGTACCTGGGGGACAGCCATGAACAAAGGCTGCTGTTCTTGGTATTGTTCACATGGAAGTAACAAGGTTCCTAAACAAAGGCAATCTGAAAGAGCTTGCATAGTTGGAAGGTGCTGATCAGTTGAAGGATTAATGAAAAGCATGTAATGTGCCCAATGAGGTCTCGATGAGATAATTTTTGCTTTAGAGAACATTGAGGTAAGGTCTTGATAAGGATTAGCTGAGTGTTGAGATGGAGGGATGAAGCAAAGGAGAAGAGGGACAGTAAAAAGGAAAGTTGCCTGGAGCAAGTGAAATGAAATATGGAAGGGAGGATATGGGAGCTGGTGAGAAGAAAAAGCCAAGTTAAATGGAGGAAGGAACAGAATTAAAGGTACAGCCATATAGATGCATTAAGGATTAGAGAGTCCCTGCTGCTTCAGTGTGCCCCTTTGACTGCCAAGTGTTTTCTGTTTGTTGTTTCTGTTTATCTTGTCTCTACTTCTTGGGACTCGTTTCCTTTTTCTCTTGGTGGCTTGGGGTGAGAGACATGCCATCATGAAACCTGAGTAACACCCTCAGAGGTCAGTCTGGGCTGCAGCATTGAAGGGTGTGGTATCGTGATGTCTGGACTTGGTCATGTTCCAGACACTTCTAACAGTTAACTTTTGGAGTCAAGATCAGATTTTGTCCAAAGTGAGAGATGTCTGCCATGAAGACAACTATTCTTTCCAATTTTTTTTTTTAGTTAAAAAAAAAAAAGTAGCTGTCTTGAAGACAGGAGGTCCAAAGAAAACTTCTGATAAGTATTTAAATATTTCCAGTAGTCCCAGTAGTAGTGTTATATTTAGTTGGAAAACTAATAAATATATTCTCACTATTTTTTTCCTCTGGTCAGGTATTCTGTTTCTTTAATAATCTTGTAAAATATGAAAGGAATTGTAAGATTAATTTCACAAATTCTGTGTTAACAGGCAAACTTTGGACCAGAAGTATGAAGGTTGCTTACAATATATTACATAAATTAGGCACAAAACAAGAACCAATGGTACGACCTGGAGACAGGGTGAGTATACCTCAATGATTTTGAATTTATAATAGTTCAGATCCTATGTTGACCAAGACAGAATGGGTTAAAGACTGATTATTCAAAGATTTTAAATTGCATAATAACTAATGTGACCTGGCACCTGCTGAACACTAACTTGAAGTTGCAGCAACGTCATCAATAAACATTCCCATGGAAAGTGATTATTTGACATAGAACAGCAGTCTTTAGCAAAGCTTGCTTATGGAGCCTCGAAGTGTCATGTGGGTAAAAAAAGTTACTAATAACTTATTAGTTTTTGAGATAGTAGAAACAAAGGAAACATTGTGCAAGACAGAAACAAGCAAAATAAGCACATTTTGGCAGCCAGTTAAATAAATAAATTACACTGACTGGCAACATGAAGAATATTTCCATTCTTGGTTCCTGACTCTCGTGCAGCTATTGCTGGAGGCTGAATCTCTGTGAGTGGCTGAGGTCCATGGAGGGCATAGGTTACAGAGGTAAAACCTGAAGTTGTTAAATGAAGACAAGTACATCCTGTGGTTTTGCTACTGACGTACTTACAAACCTACCCCTTCTTCTGTCAAGACTGGCCAAGACTGCTACCCCGTCTCTCTGCCAGAATGTGTACAGAAATTTCCACAGGTCCCATTCCTGGTTGGCTTTAAGCCATGGAATGGAGATTCCAGAACAAACTCACCAGAAAATTTTGGTCCTGCTTTAGTGCCTAGGAGTTGTGAGGGTGCGATTAAGTCTTCCTCCTGCACGATCCACTAGCAGTTCTCAAACTAGTTCATTTGGCCATCTTGTGCCACACATGAGAAACATATCTGTTTGTAGTACAGATTTCTTCAAAAATGAGAACATGCAGTAATGCTTCCCAAAAGAAAATAGAAGAAAAAAGAAATAAATGAAACCTGACACTCCTTCCTATGTTTCTTTTTGAAACAAATTATTAAGAATGTAATTATAGAATCTCTAGATCCTTAATCTAAATTGCTTCCTACAATGGCATTCAGCCAGTAGTAGGATCTGAAGACACTCTTTTACTTCATATTAAAGTATATCTCTAAGCAACAGCAGCAGAAACAAGTTGTTCAAGTGTACACATCTAAACAATCCACCCAGAAAGCTCCAAAGGAATAAAGTTCACATATGGGCAATGCACATCTCTCCCCATCTGTTGTATGTTAACTGTCCATCTTCATACTGATTTACTGCAGCAGCCACTGGCATCTCCTAGCATTAAGAAGGGATTTGTGGATAATTCAACCTGAAAGCTGGAAGTTTGGCTTGTGCAGGACACACAAACAATAAATTGCTGCTCTTCTAAAATAAGTCCACCTAGATTACAGCAAAATAAATAGATGAGTGCTGAAAGCATGTGCTTCACATTGCAAAAACATCTTGTCTAGTATCCCTGTGCAAAAGAAACATGGTCATTTGAAGCAACTTCATGTTGAAGATGAGGTGTTGCTGTAGTTCCAGTGTTCTAAGCTGTTATTCTGTTTGTTGCATTCCTGTTGTAATAGCATAAAAGCATTCTGACCTCTTTGAAGATGGCTTTTTATTCCAAGTAATGTATTTTGTGTGACAGCAGTTAAAGGTAGTTTTTAAACCCTAAATGAAATACAGACATATATTTCTGGTCTTGTCTAAATGAGTGTATAATTGTTTCCTTATGTTAGTACTACGTAGAATTCAGAAAGGCCTTTTCCCTTTAAAAGCATCTTCTAACAATACAATCTCTATTTTTCACGACTGCCATTCATTGTCTGATGCAAAAAATAGGTGAATATACCCGCCTGTGATTCTGTGTTTCTGGTATTATTATGGTACACAACAAACTGTATTTGCCTTTTATAGCAACTTCAGGAATTTAACCTTGTGTCACTCCAGACAGCTGCTTGGAAATTAAGCTTGCCCTCTGAGATATTTAGCAGATAACCAGATTCTCTTCTAGTAATACACACTCTGTATTTTGTTTTCCTTCAGCCTTATCCTTTTTTTTTTTTTTTTTAAAAATATTATTTATTTATTTGGTACAAGTCTGCTAAGGATTAATGGGTTTTGGAGGGGAAGTTAATGCCTTATTCTCACTGGACTTCAGCGAGATTTTTTTCACGTCTGTCAGCTTCTTTGCAAAGATTCCCAGCAGAATCTTTGCTGCATGTATGAAAATAAAAACCAACACAAACTCCAACAATCCTCAAAATATCTTTTGCGATCTTTCAACGTCCTTCAGATGTTTGCTGGGCTCAGTGAACTCTACCATCCCCTCAGTGGACATAGCAAAATCCCTTCCTTTCCATTTCCCTTGAGGCTGTTTCGAGTATGTGCATGGAGAATACATAAAGTAAGCTCTGAACAGCGATTTCCAGCAGTTGGATTGTTTCATGTGCAAATGAACAGATCGAGTAGCAGTGTATTTTCTCTGAATTTTCTCTAAAAAGTTTTGAAGTTATAGGCTTCAGCTTAAAAAAAGAGAAATTTTGGACACATTTGGATGAGGTTGGATAGATTTCTTCTAGTCAGAAGAAATCAAGTTAATACCTATGGGAGGTAACTATCATTGAAGCTACATGAAGTCACTGGAAACATTTTTTAATCTCTAGTAACTGAACCTTGGAGTGTATCTGAAAACATGATGATTTTACTTAAAGGAATTGAAACAAAGAACTCCTACAGATGCTAAGGCAGTCAGAACTCAAGAGTTATTAGGTAGTTTCAGCAAATTTTAAGATGATGTAATAATGCACTCTGATCCTGTGTGCAAGCCCTAAGGAATTAAGTTTGAAGTAATTTGCCATGCCTTTTGCATGCCACTTCAGTTGACTGTGCAAGGTAGATACTAGCTGCATTACAGTTGTTTCAAGACTTGAGTTGAAAATCTGCATCTGTCTGAACCAAAAGAAAAGTATAGACAGGTGTCATGGTTTGATTTTGGCCATCACAACAGGATCTCATCGCTGCAGTCATTCACTAGTAAGTGAGAGTAGTAGTCTCCCTTCCTTTGCAATGAGAGTTTTGTATTCTCTGAGTTGCTAGATCCTCAGCAAGACCGTACGCTCTTGCCTCTCCTTCACTTTTTCCACTAGAGGATTAATACATTGTTTACAGTGTCCGCAGAAGTAAACTGCACAATTCAGCACGCTGGGTGAGAGTGGGCACCCAGTGAATATACAACTGCTTTGTTACAATATTTGACCTTCTCTTGGCATTCTTTTATCTAAATAGTTCCCTAGCCCTAAAGCTGTGAAGTTGAATAAATACAGGCCTAGGTTGGCATGCTATGTGACTAGCTCCGGATGGAACATTTGATTCTCTAGATGTCAAGCTATTTGTGTTCTCTAAACAGACAGAAACTTACGCACTTCCGCAAAAGTCCCATCCTAAGATCAAATTGTTACATGAGGCAAAACGTACCGAGACAAAACATAATTGTGTTAATGATTGACACAATGGCATAAGAAGTGTGGGTAATTTGAATTGATCACAGATCCACTTTGCTTTATATAACTTCAAGCA
The DNA here is from genome assembly GCA_013389865.1 of Piaya cayana. Taxonomy (NCBI): domain Eukaryota; kingdom Metazoa; phylum Chordata; class Aves; order Cuculiformes; family Coccyzidae; genus Piaya; species Piaya cayana. The sequence goes on along the minus strand of WAAB01010849.1, from coordinate 87,465 downwards.
AATTATTTAATTTAGAATGTAAACTTGTATTAGTTCTACTTACGTTGCTATTTAGCATCTGTAAAGCAATCAGTAAATTGAGAACCAGATGAAAGGTATTGCCAGTATAGGAAACAATGCAGCATGGAAATATTTAACTTCACCATAAGTGAAAATGTTCACAGAAGGAATATGTATTGGAATACATTCCTTCTGATTCTTCATTTGTCTTTCTTTAGGTATTTGAACAGTTATCATAGAAATATTTCAGTAATCATCCCTATCCAAAAGGAAGCACAGAAATTCCAATTATTGTTATCTGAAACCTGGGATAAAGCATTTTTAACATACAACTCTTTCTTTCAGGTAACACTTGTATTTCCTAACAATGATCCTGCTGCTTTCATGGTAGCATTTTATGGCTGCCTGCTTGCGGAAGTTGTCCCTGTCCCAATTGAAGTGCCACTTACAAGAAAGGTAAGGAACTGAACTTTTTTCTCTGTACTGCATTTTAAATCTTATATCAGAACAAATCACAATTGAATATAGCTTTTGAGTCCATTTTTGTGGTTAACTAGCTCTGAATCAGAGGATACAAAGATAGTGCTGTGTGGTGAGTTATATATAGTTCCTTCTTTACTGTGATGGAAAATCTGAAGATATGCTTGCAATTCCAGCAAATGCAGACCCATCTGGAAAAGGAAAGGAAAATTTTCCAAGAGAACAGCTTTGCCAGTTCTAAATGGATTATCTTTGTAGCAAGTGCTGAGTTTCCACCTGTCCCCGCAACGCAAGCTATGTTATAATACCACTAGTGCTGTGTATGCTACTTTAAAGTGGTTATGGAAATGCCTTCTCCATGTTTGCATTTACATGTGTATCCTGAAGCTTCTGTCAGCACGATCATCTCTGCCAGGAGTGGCACTTGAATAAATTAGGTCTGGGAATTCTTGCCACAGAACCTACATTCAGAGAGAAAGCTGACCACTGCTAATTCATGTCCGGTGTTGGTTCAGAGATTCAACAATTTGTCCTAGGCAAGTTTTGGTAGACAGATACAGTGGTTCCAGCCAGAAAGAGTGACTGAGGACAGTGAGAGGAGAGGGCTCAGTGGTGTGGGTGAACCACAGCTGGGAAGATTACACTGATGCTGCTAAACTTGCATTTTTTCCTGAGGTTGTATGCCTTGAAGGCTGTAAATGCAGCAAAAATTATTTATTTGTTTGTTTATTTATTTATTGCAAGTTCTTTTTGTCATATCCCCTTAATTTGACTATAGCTGGCCACAATGTCTGTTCTGAGATTCTCTGAAATATCCCCTTATATAATCTCTTTGTTATTAGCTAGCACTAATAATGCTTTGCTTTAATTATTTGGTCTGGAATTGGCCACACAAAGTTTGTTCGTTAACCCTTACAAGCTTTCTTTTTTAAACTAAATTTGCTTGGAAAATGTTGACTGAAACTGTGAGGTGTTCCCAGGGAAAGGGCTGGGAAAATTTATTGTTTTGCTCATATTCTCAATTTTTCAGTTGCCAAGGGCTTTTCTTTGAAATGCTCTGGTGTCACAGCACCCTGGAGCAGAAGCTCAAATCTTTATTTTGTAGATGGGTACCCTGCCTTTCAAGTGGAAGCCATGAAAACAAATTTCTAAGCCTTGTAAAGTCTTTGCAGTTTGCACATCTCACATAGCAATTTAACAGCTAAAAATATCTGGAGATTCCTTTCTAACTGAACTTGTTTGAACATTCCTCATCTCTGAGAATCTGAGTTGATCTCATCATTTTCCCATTATGTTCAGACACCTTGGCCAGCATCTTCTGATGTGCTCTTGCCGTGATAAAACCAAGAGCTGGTAGGGAGAGGACAGGTGGTAGCTGGAGGAAAGGAGAGTTTGCTGAGCTAGTGAAGGAGAAGAGAGAGATGGGGGAAGGAGAGTGGATCGATCAGACAACAAAAGGCTATGATCCAGCTGAGCAGGTTTGAGAGATGGAAATACACAGGTAGATGAGGGAAATAGGAGACAGGAGGTGCTCCACCTTAACTGACTAAGACTGTAGGAAGGTTGCAGGTGATCTAGAAAGGCTATGCAAGGAGAGAGGCAGACTCAGTAGATGTGCCTGCTTTGGGGAATAGAGTTATGCTATTCATTTGTAAAATGTTGTATTTGAGAGCATGGAGAACTGGAGATGACTATAGAATGAGGATAATGATTTTAGTAGAAGTACAGTGCATTTGCATCAGGCTCTCACTGTGCTTCCACATGTGCATTCATTGCCTTAAGATAGTTTGACACAATTGCATAAAATGGAGCATTATTTCAATATAAACAGATTTTAAACATGTGAACAATAATTGGTGAGCAGACTATGTACATTTTAAGGTCATACTAACTGCTCACATATATAATGGAACTATTAGAATGGGCCCAGAGGAGTGCCTTGATGGTGACCAGAGGGCTGGAGCACCTCTGCTATAAGGACAGGCTGAGAGAGTTGGGGCTCTTCAGCCTGGAGAAGAGAAAGGTCCAGGGAGACCTTATAGTGGCCTTCTAGTACCTGAAGGGGGCATAAAAAACCAACTGTGAAGGAACTTTCACAAAGGCATCTAGTATTATGACTAGGGGGAGTGGCTTTAAATTGGAAGAGGGGAAGATAGAGATTAGATATTAAGAAGAAATTCTTCACAATGAGGGTGGTGAGGCACTGAAAGAGGTTGCAGTTGTGGATGCCCCATCCCTGAAAGTGTTCAAGGCCAGACTGGATGGAGCATTTGGCAGCCTGGTCCGGTGTCCCTGCCCGTGGCAGGAGGGTTGGAACTAGATGATCTTTAAGGTCCCTTCCAACCCAAACCTTTCTATGATAACCTGCTTCCATTTTAGGGAAAAAAAAAAAAGATGCAACGTAGCTTTGAGGGATACAAAATCTGATATGGCTTTCCCTGTTACTTTATTTTGCAAGGTTTAATGTTTAATGACATTTGGCAGGTGTAAACTGGATTTATTTTGGACTATATGATACCACATCCATACAGTAAACTATAAAATCCAGCTGTCCAAGTAAATATTCTTTGTCAAATTAATAACTTACCCTAATTTGGCTTAACCTGTTAGGTGTTTTATTTTTAAGAATATGTGGTTTTATGTGGATATATAAATATATACTTACACATGCATATATATGTATCTTTATGTAGAGGACTATCCACAGACTTAGACTATTTAACTATTACCAAGATAATTCCATAATGTTTAAATATCAGATTAGTGAAACAATAACAAAGATATCAGTGCTATAGTTAAAAGAGCAACATGATCTCTGATCTATAAATAAAACTCTGCAATCTCCCAGCATATACTATTGCAAATATTTTTGCATTTGTTTGTATGGAATGGGAACTGGAGTGGAAACAATGAGATGAAAATCATGTTCTGAGTAGTCCCAGAAGGAATACCTCTGCTTGGTCAAATGGCAGTGGATTGCTTCTGGCATCCATGGGAAGATGTCATTTGTGTCATCACACAATGGCCTAGACTGTTCTTTTATGCTTTCCCGTTAGTTGTTCTCTTTTTTTCCTACATGCTTCAGTACATTCTGGCAGTGAACATTTTTTGGTTTGCTTTTTGGAACACAGAGATAGGAACTAACAAATAGGCTGACAATTATATTATAGGCTAATACAGATTTACAAAATAACAAGCTGACACAGGATGAGCAATTTCAGGGACTTATATTATGAACATGTTTTCAATAACAAAAATTTGTGTTGGCAGAATTCACACTGTTCTGCATTTTCATAAAGAATAGTTTTTCTCAGCTCTGTGCAAATTGTTTGAGCTTGGCTGTTTAAAATTGAAAAGTAATGTTAGCAGCCAGATAGCCTTTTTGGCTTACTGCGTGCTCTGCAGACATCTGTACAGGTATGAAAGTAAAGGCTTTTGATTTCCCAGACTGCAGACTTTGTGTGGGGATACTTTGTGTCATGACTGTTTGGTTTTTTAGATCCCAGCAGTGTTAAAAGATTCACTACTAGGTGAATGCCCAACTCTTCTTGCTGTTCTGTTCTGTACCTCATCTTTACGTAGACGTAGTCGTATTTTCCCCAAGGACTTCAGGAAACTTGTCTGACATGGTATGTGGGATGGATTGACTGAATACTCAACAATCTTGCAGTGTTCTTCAGTTTAAATTTATTCCCAAAATGCTTCCCGGTGTTTAGCAAAGACCTGAGAATTGACATTTGCATCAGGATCATTTTGGCTCTTTAGGCCTGGGAAATCAGATCTAAAATTAAAAACTGAAATCTCAGGCTTTTTAAAATGACATCAGAACTAACTCTTCGTTCTAGAAGCAGTGATGAAAGGTTCCACAGTCATTGTAGTAACAGAACAGCATGTTTCGTTTCTTCTTTCCCTGCATTAGTACTGCTGAAACGTCTGTATCAACAACACTCTGACTTTTTTTTTAATAAGTAATCCTCATCCCTTGAACTCTGGGCTATGTTCTTTCTGAATAATGTTTCTCTCTCACAATATCCTTATGTTTCCCTAAAATTGGCAAAGGTCACATTTAACACAACATCTCTTCCATCAGACCTGCCGCTTTTGTTAATTTTCTCTGAAGCTGGAGTATTACATATTGTTTCATTGTATGTGTGATATGATGTAAATTACAAAATATATGTCACAGAATCTGCCATCATAGTAGACAATACGGGAATTTCGACATATCGAGTTCCAATTCAAATAGCAATCTGTGGTTTCCCTTATGAAAAGATTTAAAATCATGGTTTTGATTTCTTTTTCTTTAGACATTTAGGTTAATGTTTTTTTCGACTGAAAATTGCCGTGAAAATTATTATTATTTTGCTCTAATACAACCAGGGTAGCTAATCTGTTTCAATCTTAAAATGAATTTTTATCCTCTGAGAACATTCATTCTTGTGCTCAGTCACATGCTGTGAACATATGAACAAAGTGAACCCACACAGATCTTTACGGCCTCCTTGTCATAGGTGGTGAGTGTTTGTAGCAGAGCATGACATGAAAGCACGTAAAAATCTATTTTTCAGTCAAAACACTATTTCCTAGCCTGTTAGATTTAATGTTATGGATACTTCCAACAGGCATTTCCATGCCCTTCCAGATGCCGGTTCTGACAGTGTGATTGGAAGAATGCACCTGTGTGTTGTCATAGGAAATCTGGAGATACCCACTCCAGGACACTTATGGTTTTTTTGAAGGATCGTTCATACAGGAGTGCTTTTTATTAAGTCCTGAGAAGTTAGGTTATTAAAGCTTTAACAGTAGCTGGAGAGATGTGTCTCTTTAAAGACAGTGAAATTGTCCCACTCTTGTCTTCCATTTGAAGGCAGAATTATATTCCAAAGGAAGTACACCCCAATACCTTTCCTAGTTTTTCAGGGGCCAAGATAAAATGAGTTTTATTTCCTCTCAGCTTTAGTCATCATTGGGCTGAAGTGTGCCAGAAACACTGGAACTCTATGTACTTTTGAACATGTTGTCACAATTCATCTCTTTCCCTGCTCAATTTAAAATATGCATCAAATGTTATATATTTTCTTTTCGGTAACATAGTTTTCCAGTCCCTGCAAATAACACAAGTGACCTCAGCCCCATGTGAGCACCTGTTGTACACCGCTGGACCCTGTAAGCCCTATGCCCATCCTACCCCTGTCCTGTTCCCTCCTCTTACACTGTGCCCAGTTGGCCACAGTTAATCACAGATCCTTTAAAGTCTACCTTTTCTTTTCATGTGTTCAGTTTTAGGAAATCATGGTTTCCTAGAGAGCATACCACATTTCATGTGGTGTGCTCTGCTGAAAATAACTGTTGTCTTGCTTTCATTAAAACTTTTGCATGTTAAGACTGCTCATAGTTACAGATTCCATTTCCAAATTATAAATAGATACCAAAGCTCTGTCTAACAAGATGACTGGTTTCTTCATCTTAGAGCTAGTTACGAAAATTTCACCTACTTTGTGTTTAATTTTTCTTTAAGCTTTTATTATTTGTGTTTTTAAAATGGGGACTTTCCTTGATTCCTTTTCACTTCTTGTTCAAAAGTGGTGATGCTTGGCCTTTACATCTGATGGCTGCCCTATTTGTTCTTTACTAGCACACTTTTGTTAGCATAAGGGCAAATGAAGCTGAAATAAACAGCTAATAGAAAACAGGATTAGTTCAGTCTACAATGCTTCACCATGTAATTCTCATTTTGAAAGCTGTCTGGGATTTGCAAGTGAACAGGAGTAACCTTTATCAGGGCAACCTTTGCATAGTCTGCCTCTTCCTTCCTTCCTTCCTTATTAGATAAGGACATGCACTCTCACTCACAGAGAAAGGATCATAATTGTTTTCCTTCACACAGATACTCTCACAAAGCACTATAAAAATGACATTAACAGCATGCTGAAATGCAACCACACATGGGATTTTTTTATCTTGACAATGAATTATCACTCTCTGCAGCAGAAAGAAGACAATTTACCTCCAGGTACTGGTGGAAACCTTTAGGGAACCTTTAATAAAAGTCTTTAGAGAACTTTGAATGGTTACCTACAGCAGAGAGGATTTCCGGCTCGCTTCATCTGAAAGATTGATCTCTCTAGGTGTGTGCAGACATAGACTAAAGCTATGCAGACATCATTTTTCATACCTCAGCAAGTATTGTGCCTTCAAGAAATGTAAAATGATAGTTCCAATGTTAGCAATTGGTCTCAAACCTCATGCTGCAATACATCAGTTCTATCTTCTGCCTTCCACCTGCATTACGTGTCATTTCAAACTGTGAATTGTGGAGGATATGACAGTGAGCATCACTGGCAAGTCTTTCCCTGTCTGCGGTTGGGATTGTGTTGGTTGAGTTGTTTCACCTGGTCTCCACTGGCTCCCTAAGGTTTTTTTCTGCCCGCACAAAATTCAACAAAATAAAGTGTATGTGGCAAGTTGGGGGTTGCCAGAGTAGCAGATTAGCATAAACTACCGAAATAGCAAGTAACATTGCTGAGAAAACAGTGAGTTCCAAAAATCTATTCCCTTTAAGGGGCAGGAGAGTGGTTTTATTTAAGGTGGAGGAAGGATTTTTTTTTCAGCAGTAGATGATTTAGTTTTTTTTTCTACTTACAAAGCAGTTTTCTGCATGGCACACATTCATTTTACATTACTTAAATGTGGTGCCAGTAGCTTGTCTCTGAAAACTGAAAAAATCAATACCTTTAAAGTGAGTAGCCTTTTTCCTGGCCCACATGGAAGCTTTGACTGCTTCACACAAATGACTGAATTTTCAAATCAGCGAAGGCTATCATGTTTATGTGCTTGAGTGTAGGTAAAGTTGTGATGTGTCTGTGGGGTGTATAGGGGCTTTCAGCTTGAGATGGTTTCAGATCTTCCACCTACTGGCTGCCAGTCCAATGCCGCTTGAGTAGTTAGAAACAATTGCTTGTGTGGGGTAGCAGGTAGCACAGGGCACCTGCATGTGGCATGGGGTGTCAAGTCCTTCATGTCTCTGTTGTCTGCTGTACCTTTTGCTTCTAAGTCAGGATGAAGCCACCAGAAGCAGGTGGAAAGTGGTGATAACTGGTTAGGAGGTGTGAGACTGAGACTGAAAGTGGCAGTGATGGACACAGGCTAGCAGACTGCCAGAAAGCTTCCTTGTGTTTGTAAGATCATCAGCTGGAGCTCCTATCGCCTTGGGAACAGTGTCTGTCATGATACCACTACTTTGACATCTTGATTTGCTTTTTTTCTTGCAAGGCAGGATTTAGTGTGGTCACAAAGGGCATGGCATAGGATTTGAAAGTATGTAAAAAACAGGATATTGTGCATGCATTGTGCAATTCTTCAAATCTCCTGTGGTAGTGTTGTGTCACGTAATTGTTTAACCGTGTTATCCTTTTAAATGAAAGAATTAATGATACAGAAAAGAATGGGGTGAAGTTTTTAATACTATTTGAGATGGAGTTTTCCTGATGTTAAACAGTTTCTTACTAGGAGCTGTGATGTGTGAGTAGATTGTATTAAGTAATCTAAACGTTATTCTCTCTGCTTGTATGTGAACTACTATAAATGAATGATTAGTATTTATGTGGAGATGCACTATACCAGCTGATTTGGCACTAAATGGAAGCATAGACCTTCTTTCCTGTGATGTCTAAAAAACACAAACTGTCAATACAAGTTTCCTTTTCCTGTTTTGTTTTGCTGTGAGAAGAGCTTGACAGATCATTTCTTAATTGATGAATCCCCCAGGGCCAGGATATGCTGATGCTCTGAAGTTGTTTACGTATGTTGGATTTCTTAATGGAATTTACTGTGCTAGTTTCTGCTTTTAAAGACTGGCATTAAATGGAATTTGATTGCATGAGAAATCGGCATTTTGTTGTTATAGTAGTGAAGCAGTTTCTTAGCAGTCTATTACAGGGCATACAGTTACAATAACATTTTAATTTTAATTTAAAATTGAGAGTGATGCATTTGCTGCACTCAGTTATGAAATTCATATGCAACTTTTTTTTAAATTAGTAGTTAGGAATTCATACACAAACATACATTAGTAATCATTTTTTAGATTTAATTTAGTGTGAAATTTTGGGTAGCCAAGATCCACTTGTCCTAAGGATCTACAACATGTCCAGATGGACTGGTCAACACAAAGAGTCTGTGAAGACAGTAATGCTCGACAAAGCCCTTTTTATCCTGGAAGGCCCCTGGTGCAGGTGCAGTGGGGTCAACAACATGCACCTCAAAGTGTTATTAATGGATACACCAGTATTAGTCTCTGTTGTTTAAAGGATACACTCCTTGTCTTTTTTTTTTTTTCTGTTGGAAAAGGTGTTGCACAAGCTTAATTTTACCTTCCTGAAAAAGTACCTTGTTAGTCTTTCCTAGATGTAAAGCATTCTGGTTACAGCAAGCAAAAGCAAAAGCCAGTTCTGGTTAAGAGTTACATAGCATAGTTTTGACAGATCAGTGCATATTCCTATATTGTTTGCTCAGCTGTCTAATTTCCAATAATTGGTGCCATATACATATTTTGAAGTGGTATAGAAAAAAGTGAGTGTTTCTTTTTACTCTGATCTGATTGCATCCTCATTTTAGATGGCTCTTTGCTACATAAAAATTGAATCAAAAATTAGGCAGATAGCCTTTGGGGCTTTCTTTCCATCATATAGTTTTGCTTCAAGTAAATAAATAAATAAAGACAACTGTTCTGTATTTCTGGTTTCTTGCATGGTTAAGTGTGCTTTCTGGTTGACTTGAAAGATACTTCAATTTGATCTCTTAAGACTCTGTAGCCCATTTTCTGTGGAATCATTCTGTGGAGAAAGGGTTAATACTTCTATGTGTATTTGCATATGGAGCTTTGCTCTGTTGAAGAGCCTATTGGGTAGACATAAAGTTCATGAAAAAATCATGACAAAACACTATACATAAAGCAGAAATAATGCTGTAGGAGCTTAGCATCTCTTAAAGGACAGCTATGGCCTACCCTTGAAAATCGTTACATGACTTTTTAGCCTCACTGCCTACATCCCCTTGATGAAAGTAAAATGCAATGTACTTTCTCTAATGGGCATTTGACTATGTGCTGTGCTCCTTAAATGTGTCCATAACTACTCAATGAAATGGTTATTGATATATCAGGTTAGATCAGCATAAATAGGGATACTGTCAACACTGAATGCGCATCATAACATCTTAAGGATTGAAAGCTTTCTCTTGGTGGAAGCATCTATAGTTTATATTATTTCCTAGAACCATCACAGAATCACAGAATGGTTGAGCTTGGCAGGGACTTCTGAAGGTCCTGTGCTCCAGCTACCCTGCTCAAGCAGGGTCACCTAGAACTGGCTGCCCAGGACTAAGTCCAGGTGGTTTTTGAGTATCTCCAAGGATGGAGAGTCCACAGCCTCTACGGGTGACCTGTGCTTGTCACCCTCACAGTAAAAAAGTGTTTTCTGATGTTCAAAGAGAATATCCTCTGTTTCAGTGTGTTGTTNTTATATTATTTCCTAGAACCATCACAGAATCACAGAATGGTTGAGCTTGGCAGGGACTTCTGAAGGTCCTGTGCTCCAGCTACCCTGCTCAAGCAGGGTCACCTAGAACTGGCTGCCCAGGACTAAGTCCAGGTGGTTTTTGAGTATCTCCAAGGATGGAGAGTCCACAGCCTCTACGGGTGACCTGTGCTGGTCACCCTCACAGTAAAAAAGTGTTTTCTGATGTTCGAAGAGAATATGCTCTGTTTCAGTGTGTTGTTGCCTCTGGTCTTGTCAGCTGGGCACCACTGGAAAGAGCTTGGGTCAGTATTCTTTACACCCTCCCTTCAGATGTTTGTACACATTGATGAGATCCACCTTTAGCCTTCTCTCCTTGAGGCTGAGCAGTCCCAATTCTCAGTCTTTCCTCATAGGGGACATGCTCCAGTCCCTTAATTATCATAGTGGCCCTTCGCTGGATGCTCTCCAGTAGCTCCATGTCTTGTACTTGGAAGCCCAGAACTGGACCCAGCACTTGAGATGTACTTCAGTAGTGCTGAGTAGAGAGGAAGTATCCCCTCCTGTCAATTTGCTGACAATAGTTTGCCTAACACATCCCAGGATACCATTTGACTTCTTTATACAAGAGCACATTGCTGGTTCACATCCCACTTCTTGTTCACCAGGACCCCTGGATCCCTTACTACAAAGCTACTTTTCAGCCAGTCAGCTCCCAGCCCAAGCTGGTGTAAGAGGTTGCTCCTCCTTCTCAGGTGCAGGACTTGACATTTGCCTTTGCTAAATTTTGTGAGATTCCTGTCAGTCCAGTTCTCCAGAGGTCCCTCTGGATGGCACTGCCCTCTGGTCTATCAGCCACTCTTTCCAGCTCCTCTTTGTCATTCCTGAATAAATGTGACAGCAGTGGCCATTTGATGACTTCAGTTCTCTTCATAATTTATGTTGTTACAGTAATTCTTTTGTCAATATACAAATGACTCTTGCTAATCAACTAAGTTGCTTAAGGGAAAGCGACTCTTCCTCTCAACATAATGTGTCAGAGGACAGTAATATTTTCAGCCTGTAATCACTTCTAATCAATTCTGTGTACTGTTTTAATTTTGTCATCTCTTAGGATGCAGGAAGTCAACAAATAGGCTTTTTGCTTGGAAGCTGTGGAGTTACTGTGGCCTTGACTAGTGACGCATGCCATAAAGGACTGCCTAAGAGTCCCACAGGGGAGATACCACAGTTTAAAGGTAAACTAACCCTTGCTTGTCACGCGTGTCGCAGGTCATTTACTATAATAGGTCATTGCACTTATTTGATTGTAGTGGTTGAGGATCAGGCTCATGATGAACAGCTTGCCACAGGAGCAGCCACGGCTGCTGGGACATGATTGCCCTGGCTATGTCACTGGCTGGCAGAGATTGCTGCTCCTGCCTTGTGGCTGCTGAGCAGTACAAGTGTTCCTGATCTGGTTCTTTACTGGCTCGTCTGGGCTGCCGAGAGCGTTTGTGGCCACAAGCGAAATTAAACCAACAGACTTAGGACTCTCACAGGCAAGAAACATTTGTACGATTCAGTTCTATAGCTTAAGTGGTAGGGACAGTAACTTCTGAAAAGTGAACAGTAATAGACTATTTGGGTCAATAACAGCTTAAACTGCCTATCCAGTTCTTCAGGGATTGTCTGAGAAGGCCACAATAGCCATGTTAAAAAAGCAGTTCTAGAAAATCTTATTTCTCATGTTACGCTGAGGTTTAAAAGAAGTAGTGTTTAGGTAACGGTGATGCAGGCATTTGGGGAAAAAGGCTCTGGCAGAGAAGAGTTCTGTCTTGTCTCATCTGACAGAAACTCAACAAAAGCTGACTTTTCTTTGTACCTCAGGCTGGCCAAAGCTGTTGTGGTTTGTCACAGAGTCTAAACACCTCTCCAAGCCGCCTCGTGACTGGTTCCCACACATCAAGGATGCAAACAATGACACAGCATACATTGAGGTGAGTTAATGAAGATGCATCTTCTCAAAGTATTCCATACAGCACTTCTGGATTGGGTAAACGTTATTCATTCACTAGTCACAGAAGTAAAGAACATTTTGTTTTAGCTTGTTAATAACTAATATTTTCTCATAAGTTATACACATATTGGTTTCAGAAAAGTTAATGAAATGTTAAATTACCTTTTGTGGTTTTGAACATTAATGTTTTTGTGTCATCTGTGTGACTGCCACCATTTTATATTAAACTTGCCTTGACCAAGCTTGATCTCATTCAATGTGGGCTTACCCACTTATCTTGAGATGGATGGCAGATTTCACAGTGAAGCGTCTCGTATCACAACATTCAGAACCTTTGAAAAAGAAGGATCTTCTTGTTCAAATGCTTGCCTGTCACTTACTCCTTTGTGAGTCACACTCCCATCGAAAGACCAGCATCAAGAAGGGAAAATTAGCAATGCTGTGAAGTTTAGTTTTTCTCTTTTTTTTATTCCATTCTTTTTTCCCACTTGTACAGAGATTCAATGCCTCAAATTCATTTGTGTTAGTATTGAATTTTAATGATTTTTCAAAGGGTGTATGTTCAAGTGAGTAGAGCAAAGGTATTTCTATCTTCACACAGTCAGAACCCTGGGCTAGAGAAGCAGAAATGCCTCCATTTTCCATCTTGCTGATAATTTTAATCATGGAAAAAGATAAATGTTTAATTTACTTTAATTGTCTCTGATGGTTTTCAGACTCTTGCATAAAATTGCAAAGATTACTGCAATCATCAGCAGTGATCTACCACCTTTTTTTTTATGCTGCTTCCTCATGAATGTCTCATGTTTTTATGATCAAAGAGCTTGTGTCTTTCAGACTGTATACATATGAAGTATTATAACAGCACCCAGCAAGGATTCCACAGTCAGCTCTTATTCCATGCCTTATAAGACATAGAAGGGAGAAGCTCAGGTGTATTGGTTGACCTATGAAATCTAAAACGTGAACATTGAGCACACTGAACTAGGTTATTTTCTGCTAAAACTAGCCAGTCCTTTAGTCATTCACATCATCTTAATTGTTAGAATTATTTACCATAATGCCTGTATTCAAACAGCAGACTGATTTCTGATATCAAGCTTGGGAAGCTTCAGTCAGGAAGAGAAGGTCTATCTGAAAAAATGTGTCTTTTAATAAAAAGATGCCTTCCACACTCCTCGATACTGCTGCCTTCTTAAAATAGTTTCATTAGATCTGTCCATCATTCACCTGTTTCATAGGAAACACTTTAAACATAGCTATTAAATAATGGAAATAGGGCAACTATTACACATTGACTTTCCCTGCATATTTCTTTCTAGTACAAAACATGTAAGGATGGAAGTGTGCTTGGGGTGACTGTGACAAGGATTGCACTGCTGACACATTGCCAAGCTCTGACCCAGGCATGTGGATACACAGAAGGTATGAAGAACACTTTCTTTGCTTCATCCTTAAAATCCAGTATGAACTGTAATTTTTTCTCATCAGGCTTCTGTCTTATGTCTTACACAGATCTGTGTAAAAGGCTTCTAGATTTAAAAACATGAGGTTTTTTCTTCATTTGTTTTAGAAAATATATACACATTTAAAATATCTTTGTGAGAGGTACAAATAATGTCCTAGCCAATATAAATGACGCCGTGGAGATTTACTATGAAAGTTAAGCACTGAGGTCATTGGTCATGTTATACTGAAGCTTCCTTCCTTGGAGTGGGTTTGGCTTGGGCCAGCACCATGTTCTAAAAAATAAACTCTGTTTTGTTTTTGTTGGACAGCTGAAACAATTGTGAATGTATTAGATTTCAAGAAGGATGTTGGTTTATGGCATGGGATTCTTACAGTAAGTATGTTTTTTTTTATTTTCTGTGAGTATTTGAAAATAAACTTAGCTAATTTCCTTATTACTATGACAAACTGGGATGTCCTACAGTTTGTTCTAATACAGTTTTTTTCTGCTTTGAAAGCTGAAAATATGTGACTTAAACCCATGATCCTCTGCTAGTGCACTAACCCATAACCGATGCGGTAAAGATACCAGTGTGGTTTTATGTATCATGGAAAGTATTCTGGCCCTATTCTTACCATGTTATTCTGATCTTATTGATGCGTGATTTTGAGATCAGATTTTATAGCAGAAATGTCCGATGCTTTTTAAATTTTTTCTGTTTAAAGTGAGTTGCTTAGAGTATAGGAAGGAGGATATTACCTTTTTTCAGTACTGCTTCAATGTTATGGTCTGATTAATCTTAATCCTTAATTAAGGCATTAGAAAATGAGGGTCTTTTTCATCTTAATGTAGATATTGCTGGCATTGACAATAAAACATGTATAGAATTGTTTGAAAAAATGTCCCTACCCATAATACAATATTAATAATTGCCACAATTGTTGTATAAAACCCATCTGTCTTATTTGATTTCAGAGTGTCATGAACATGATGCATGTTATAAGTATTCCATATTCCTTAATGAAAGTGAATCCACTGTCATGGATACAAAAAGTCTGTCAATACAAAGGTAAGGAACAAGAAGTAGTCTTGATAGTCAGAATATAAAAGTATAAATTGATATACAGCTATGTAGCTTTTAGATGGTGTATTAGTAATCTTCCCATTCTTATTGCAGCAAAAGTTGCCTGTGTAAAATCCAGAGACATGCACTGGGCATTGGTGGCACATCGAGATCAGAGGGACATCAACCTTTCCTCACTGCGGATGCTAATAGTGGCTGATGGTGCAAACCCATGTAAGTTATGCTTCTGCATTCCTAATAGAGAATAGGAAGTATTTTCTGTCTTGCATTTTAAGTTTCCTATTTCAGTCATCTTAGTTAAAATATTAATGAAGTGTAGGGTTTGTCTGCTGCAAACTATATGATCTTTATGGAAACAGGAATTAATTCTGGATTTTTTCAAAACATATTTTTCTTTAGCTAATCCTGAAGCAAACTTGATATTCCACATAATGTAAGTTGCAGTAAATCCAGTTTTGTTTATTTGTTAAATCCAGTGATGTATAAAGACTGAAGTAGATAACCTTACGCTATACAAGAGATCGGAACATTTCTTCTGAATTATGGCACTCACATGCAGAAGTAACTGAGATGTTTAGGGAAACACACTACTCTAGAGAACCACATCTGGATCACTTAATGACCACTAATAGCATGAACTGTTTCTCTATATTATTTAAGATGCCACTGTATAGGCGTTCTGCCTGTTTGAAGTAGTTTGTTTTGAATTTCTAAATTAAATCTTTAATTTGCTTCATCTTATAAAAGAAAACTCTACTGAAATTAATTGTCATAAATCTAGCAGTAATAACTTTTATGTGTAAGTGTAGTGCAAAGACTTTATGCTCTTTATTCTCTGTATGCATGCACAGCTGTATATACATAGTTGTAGCAGCTATGACATCTTTCGCAGTAGATATGAGGACCTTTTTTTTCCCCAAGAAGACTATGTATTCAATAGTAAATTTGCAGTTTGAAGAGCATTACTTCAGAAAACAGATTATTTTTCTCTGATTTTTTTTTCCCTTTACCCTAGGGTCTATTTCTTCCTGTGATGCATTTCTCAATGTCTTCCAAAGTAAAGGTCTGAGACAGGAGGTCATTTGTCCCTGTGCTAGTTCACCAGAAGCTCTCACTGTGGCTATTAGAAGGTACTGTGTTACACTAGTGGAAAAAGACTCACTGTAGAATATAAGCAGTGATTTGAAAATAAATGAAAAATTTATTCAAGGATTAATCTGCATACTTAACTTCTGCATGACATTTTTAATTTTCATTTTGTTTATGTCCAAAGAAGACATACAAGAATAATTTATAGGGTAATAATTTAACTTCAGGGTGCTTTATAATCCCATTTCTGTAATTTTATCTGATTTTAAATGAAATAGACTGACATGCAGAAGCTAATGCTGCAAAAAGATGTGGGAAAATGCCAGCGTAAGCTTAAAATTAATTACAGTGTGGGAATTTAGAGTGGAATAGCTATCAAGGAATATCATGATTTAAAGTAGTCTGTTTAAAGAGAATTATGACATTCTGCAGGTTGTTTTTGGCTGACTGGCACTTTTTAACCATTCATAAACTCTCAGTGATCTGGAAATGCTCTTTGAGTCTGAGGAGTTTGTGCCTAGGAATAAAATTAATAAATTTGAATTCAGTATGCAGCAGCCACCTGTTATGAGTGTTGTAGCACACAGTAAATGGCATAACTGTTGTGTGCTTTGGCAGAGTTTTCCTAAAGTTGTACTGAGAACAGTAAGCACTTTGTTTTTAAGTTTAGATTTCTGCAGCTGTTTGTAATTGTTTCACGTGTTAAAACATGCAGTATAAAAGTGTAATGCACTGTAATAGCATTAAGTAAAATACTTCCTGCCACAAAGCTTAAAATACGCTGTCCAAGGGAAGTTTAACTAGATTTTCAATTAGCTTTCCAATGAAATATCAGAGGAAGAAAAGTCATGAGGCCAAGTGTGGCTGACTTTCAACCACCTACTTATTAGCTTAAAACATCTGAAAGCTGTCCATCAGGGACTTTTCCTGACCAGGTTAGTTTTATTTCTGTGAACTAGAGGATCTCACAGAGCCCTTCATTCAGCTCTACCAGCCTGTTCTCAGCTTTATACCAAGGAATACATTGTTTTCTCCTTGTGATGGGCTTCCCAGTCATAGGCTGTGAAGATATTTGCTCCCGTGGAACGAGCTCTTGTAGGTTCAAAGAGGAGGTGGATGGGCAGCGGACATTGCTTGTTCTGAGCACTGATTAATGAGAGAGCGTTTTCATTTCCTGTGCCAGCCCTGGAAAATCTGCCCCATATCACAAGTTAAGAAGTGGGAGAATTCACTGTATCTCAATGTGCAATGGCTGGTGTGCCCTTTCTAGACTTAAACTCTATGCTTGTAGCTATCTGAAGCACTAGAGATTAATTTTCAAATTAACTAGCATTGAGAGCTTACATAAAAAAATTATTAGCACATAAAATAGTGGATAATATATAAAAAAGGCATTTTTATCTTCAGTGCCTCACTTTGTAATTACAGAGCAGTTCTTATAGTGAATGTTACTGAACACGTGTCTCCTTTTTTTGAAGTCTGTTTAATGGTAGGATAATACCATCTGAACTTCGTTTTAGTTTTTTTCATTTTATTCAAGCCATCTCTGCTGACAGTAAAGTCATTATCATACATGTTCCAAAGAGTTACTGCTGCAGTATGCATTAAAATGACTCCCTGCAGAGCACAGATCCAGAGAGCTCCCTGTTAATGCTCTGACTCTTTCAAAATCTACGCTATATTTTTACTGATCTTCCTACAAGGAAGAGTAACAAACCCAGTTCAGTTGAAATACCCTTATAGTTTAGAAAAAGACAGTCAGTAATAGCCTTATAGGTATTCTAGCCTTAAAGCTGAATCATTAAACCTAATATTTAGAGGGATGTGTCATTCAAATAATTCTTTTTGGTATTCCCATTTGGTTTATTGCATGTTAGTCTGAAACCGCTTGCTTAAGGAGTGCTGAAGTTTAGGAACAGATCATTTCTCATTTAAATAACTGACAAAAATAGTAGTGGAATAGATTTGTAGTAATAACTTCTCAAAATGCACTACAGCTACTCAATATGAGCAAATCAGCCTTGAAATAGGTGCATGTTGTCCCGCTTTCATGGTTAAGAAAACTAAAGGAGTAGGTTTGTCTGGTGATTTAAGCTAAATTTACTTAGCATATGAAGTAGGTGGAAATATATCTTTGTTTAGTTACTCCTACCTTAGTTAAAGGATTTATCTTTGTCTAGCAAGGAATCTTACAGAATTCCAAATCCATTATTAGACATGGATGTTTAAAGAAAATGAAAAAATGCTAACTTTAAAATAAATTATAAATACATTGGAATAGGGTTATTTATATCTCATCTTCTTCCAAGTGATTTCCCTCCTTCTGCTTGGCAGAGATGCTTGCTTTAGGGTTGTTTCCATGTGGATATCATGCACAGGACAAAATAAGATACCATATATTGCCGGATTGTTGCTGACAAGTTACTTTCTAAGAGGATGCGTAGGTGTTAGGTACTTAGCTCCCTACTTGCTCCTCCATCCTGGTTCTATGACTACATTCCCTTTTGGTGTCAGATAGCTAGTTACCTGCTAGGAGTCTCAGTGACTGTTAACTGGTGTCTCATTCAAGGATCCACCTGAGACTACAAGGGTACCAGAAGTACTCTGAAACAGCAGCTCTGAAATGCTTGTCCTGTGGAACCCAGGTCCTTGGCACAAGCATTTTCCTTCTGCACACCTGCTTCCATTGCATGGAACTTCTTGCTAACCCAGGCAAAGCTGTTTTCTCAGTCAAGACCACAGCAAGATAGCTATACTGACAAGTCCCTAAAGGTGATCCTAGCCGGCCTCATGCTTCTAGCTTTACTCATTTGCACCCCCATTCCTACACAGCCAGAGTCTTTCAAAGCTGCACCCACTCTTCTTTTTAGCAGTCTTTAGATATGACAAGTAATGCAACAAAATGTATATGGTGAAACCCTAGATGTCTCTACTCCTAGGGGGTTGTGAGCAGCTGTGTGTGCCTGCAGAAGGCCTTTCTCATGAGCAGTGAAATGTGTGCTTTGAGAAGCAAGAGTGATAGAAAGTTGATCGATAATGTCACTGACAGTTCCTTTTACATGATGGGAATGTTATTTATCACGGCTGCTTGTTTACTAGCACCATTTGTTATGCTCTAATGCATTTTCAAGCATGCCCACATCCTTTGTTGACTATGTCACTTGAGAAATATGCTGCATAAAACCTATTAATTGAAATTTATAGTGCCGATCACTGCAAGGTCTTACATGAGCATCATCGCCTAAGGCCCATGTAGTATTTCAGGCACAATAGAGAAGTATCATATTAAAGGACATTAGCTGTTAAAAATAGTTGTGTTATGATGGGCTATTTAGGAAAAATGCAGAATCTTGAACTAAATATTGGCTGGTTTATCCATCTCGAAATTAGCTAGAGTCTGGCTTCTCTACATGGATGCATTATCCACACTCAAATCAGCATCAGGTTAGCATTTTGCCACCTTCCTGGAGGTGTTCAAGGCCAGCATGGATGGGACATTAAGCAGCCTGATCTAGTGGGAGGTGTCCCTGCTCATGGCACAGGGGTTAGAACTAGGTGATCTTTAACTTCCTTTCCAACTCAAACCATTCTATGATTGTATGATTTTAGAATGCAGGGCAGTATAAGAATCTTTCCAGACATATTCCTCTCGCTTAATAGCTTGCATATGTCAACATTCATTTGCTCAAGCCACACTCTGTGTATATATAATGGTAACCACTGGTACAGCTGGTGGTTTTATATTGAAACAAGTTGACAGCTTATGCTGATGCTTTGGAATTATACAGTGTCTAAGGAATGAATCTGAGCCAAATGAGGTGTTACAGAGAGACTGCATCCACACCATTTTGACCATGACTGGTGAAGGTGTAATTTGTTTTAATTTTCATGTGGTAAATTAGAATAGGAAGAATTCTATTATATATATTAAAATATGTAAAGTCCATGCAACTCTCACAGCACTTTGCTGTGAAACTATTACAATCAATTTATTCTGTTCAGTAATTTTAAAAGCTTAAGGATTGGGAAGTCATAACTGTGATTTAAACACAGTACAAATATGTTGTGGCTACTGAATGGGAGAGTTGACGGACATAATTATTCAGAAATGACTGAAAAACAGGATTCTGTCAGGTCTACTAAGGGGAAAAAAGAGGTGAAATTATAAACTCCCAAATAGAGGAGTATTTGCAGTAGTAGTCTACTAATAAGTAAATGCTTACGTCTGCCTGATGGTGCTCTGCTGTTATAACCCATGGTTGCAGGCCAACAGATGACAGCAATCAGCCACCAGGAAGAGGAGTTCTGTCCATGCATGGTCTCACTTATGGAGTGATTCGAGTGGACTCTGAAGAAAAGCTTTCTGTTCTGACTGTCCAGGATGTTGGATTAGTGATGCCAGGAGGTAAGGAACCTTATTTGAAAGTTACTATGATTCATCAACTTAAGTGATTAGCTGTAGAAAGTCATAGGTGGGCATACTTTGCTGTCAGACTACCAGTTTTGGGATTACAGCACGTGTGCTTGAGAACATTTTAGTCCAAAAGTATTACCTTGTAAAACTATATGGTTTGGAAAACCTGAGATTTCTCCTCTCTGTTTACCTAAGTGTCTGTCTCTGCTCGCATTAGCAGCATGTTTTAAACAGGCTGCCACCACTTCAGAACATCAATTCCTTAACTGCAAAACACTGATAGACAAAACAGGAAAGTTGGAGTACAGTGCCTGGAGGCTATAAATATCCACGATTCTGACCCAGATGAGACTTGGTAGCGAACATTTTCATAGCCAATGTTAAGGATCAACAAAATTGCTATCTGAAGCCTTGCAGAATGTTTTTCCAAAGATCTTGTGCTGTCACCCAGTTATCAGAAAGAGGAGGTATGACTGCACAGTTCATGTTGATAAATTCATATTGAAGCCAGAACTTCTAAAGATAAGATTTTTCATAAGAGCTAGATTTGAAATGAGATGTTTTAGGGATTAAAAAAGGGTAATACTGTAGTTTTTCATAAGCATATGTCTGGTATACATCAAATGAATAAAATATATTAACACATATTGCAAAATTTCAGTTGAACAACTTAAAGGAAGCTAACATTGTTTGCTGTCTAATACTTTTCATATAAGATATTACTATAGATCTGCCATCTTGCCATTCATACTACATTCTGACAGTTTTAATAAAAGTACACACTCCTGTTTATCCTCAGATTGAGAGAGAGGTCATTCAAGATTCTTTACGCTTGTACTTAGAAGACATGCTGATGTGTTTGTTATCTCCCTTGTTCATCATATCATCTTTCCAACTGCAAATACTACTCGTGCTGAACTCCTACACCAGGGATTGTAGCCAAAGCAGCATACTGGATTCTTTCTTACACAGCTTACACATAAAAAACACAGGGTGTTACGTGCTACTTTGTTAGAGGTGGATTTCCTGATTGCCTGCCTCCCTAGCACTATAATTATTATCAAGAACACCTTTAGGTTAGTTGATTTTCACTGAGTGCAGCAAATCTGCTGTGTGAAACTTGGAACACAATCACACTTCACAACGATATTACAGATCAACTAAAATTTTAGAGAGTAAGGCAAATGAGGTTTTATCATCACTGTAAAGACTGAGTTTACATAAAGATCTTTGCATTCTTTGTGTAAGTATTACATATAATATAAATAACTTTTGATAATGTGGAATGACTTAGTGTTTGAGAAACCAGTTGTTAGACATTAGAGTCTACATATAATTTATTTAAGTCAACTCTGCCATAGTATCTTTCTCACAGCATTTATTTTACTCTGGAGTTAGTTTTATAATATTTTTTAAAGTCCTTTGCTCTCCGTTTAGCTATAATGTGTTCAGTGAAGCCAGATGGAATCCCTCAGCTCTGTAAAACAGATGAAATAGGAGAACTTTGTGTTTGCGCTATTGCAACGGGTACGTCATATTATGGACTCTCGGGCATGACCAAAAATACTTTTGAGGTAAGCTGACCAAAAAATGCTTTATTCAGTCCTTCCCTTTTAACTTTTCTTATTTCCAGATAATATTTCACATAAAATATTGATAGTACTAACATCAGAATAGCAGTAATAATCAGTGCTGGTGGCTGGGTTCCTCAGGTACCCTAACCAGATAAATCTGCACTGAAGCCCATTTCATTAAGTGCAATAGCACATATTTATGTGGGTTTAGTTTTGGCTCTGAAGAGCTTTTATTTTAATTTTGAAAGAAGTTACCAGAGGCTGAAACGATCAGGAGGAAAGCAGGAAGAAAAATTTCAAAAGGTAATACTGTACAAGTCTAAGAACTAGCTACGTGCAGAATTTGGTTGTTGCAAACAGTAGGAATGTTGCTGAGTATCTTTAAAAAGCAATTTCCAACATTTCCACAACACCGCCAGCATTTAAGGTTTGCATTTATATAGGATCTTGACAGATGTAGAGGTATAGGAATAGCAAAGATAACTTCTTCTAATTGGTCCCCAGCTGCATTTATTTGAGTTCCCTTAGACAAAAGCCTGTTTGCTTTGTGGAATCTGTTTTCCAGTAGGTTTCAACTCCAATGTGGACAGCTGTATTGATAGCTCCATTGTACCCCCTCACTTGTTCTCATTAACTTCTCCTGAAGCCTATATGAAGGGCTGAACAAATCAGAGAAATACTGAAAAAAATTGAGCTGAGATTTTTATTTCATCTTTTATTAGCTGGAGGGAAACTTAAGAAAAATATATTTACTTTCCCCTTAACAAATGTTCTAATATTGCCATTTTAATAGACCAAACATGACTAATATCTCCTGGAAATGCAGATTTGAATGTTGTAAACCCTGTACATTAAACAATTAGTAGAGACTAGTGGATACATTTCTCCATCTGCTATTGAAGCCTGGAATCCTACTATGCTATTGTGATCTGGAATTTGTTGATGGCTGATTACTGTGCTACCAGCATCATTGGTGGTACTTGGTGTGAATGATAATCTT
Source organism: Piaya cayana (assembly GCA_013389865.1). Lineage (NCBI taxonomy): Eukaryota > Metazoa > Chordata > Aves > Cuculiformes > Coccyzidae > Piaya > Piaya cayana. The sequence goes on along the minus strand of WAAB01010849.1, from coordinate 64,860 downwards.
GGATTTGACACTTTTCAGGGTAGAAAGGTAATTGCATTCACTTTGTAGTACTTGCTATAACTGTAAAATCGTATTTCATAACTGGGTCTGCAATTTAACAACATATCTAGACAGATTTAGACTTAGTCCTAATGGTAAGCAAACAAATTGCCATTGGGTGAGCGGGACCAGTCATTTTTAAAGTCGAGCATGTTCTTAGGAGCCCTCACCTCTTCTGTTTTACTGGCTAATTCGTATTGCACGTATTAGAGAGTCGGAGAGACCTGTGTTTCTCTCTCTTACAGGTGTTTCCTATGACCAGTTCTGGTGGCCCCATCACTGAATATCCTTTCATAAGGACCGGACTGTTAGGCTTTATAGGACCAGGTGGACTTGTCTTTGTTATTGGCAAAATGGATGGGTTGATGGTTGTCAGTGGAAGAAGACATAATGCTGATGATATTGTAGCAACGGCACTGGCTGTGGAACCAATGAAATTTGTCTACAGGGGAAGGTTTGATGCTTTCTTTTCTTATATTATGTAGAAATAGTTATTTTGCTTAGCCCTGGTGTAAGTGACCCAAAATGCTTCCAGAAGGCAGTGCCTAATGTGCATTGTGGTTTCCCTCCAATGCTGTTCTTATTGGTAGAACCAAGGAAACAGCAGAAGGAAACCTAAGACAGCATTGAGGCAGATTTGAGAAACCAAGGTCCAAAACTGTGATTATGAAAATTTCCAGTTGCACAGATGGTTAATTCTGAAGGTGTTGAATTAACAGGATCCCGTCTGGCTGAGCTGAACATTTCCAATATGCCTAACACTGAAGCTATTCAACATGATGGTGAATCCTTGTGTAACCTTCCTAACATGCTGCAACTGAGCAGGAGACATCTAAAACTTCTGAAGAGCCTAATGTGGTAGCATGTGCTCACGCTTGATCACATGGCAGACCACTCACCAAATGATGGTGTAATTACTTTCTATTTAGATGGGACCAGAGAAGGTGATTATGCTGGCTGTTATACAGCAGTTTAACTACCACAACCACCTCGGTGTGACTCAAATGTAAGACTTTTCATATGCTAAGAAGGGTCACTACTCCAGCCCTGCTGAGACATTATTCCTCCTTTTACAAGATTATAGAACAAAGTCCCCTTTTTCTCCTCCAGAAGTGATACAAAACTATTATTGTTGCTTTTTCCCATAAATAAAGTACTGATTTATGCATCAGTTGTCTGAGTAATAGCAAAATCATAGTTATGGAGAGTTATCTTAGGAGACAGGTTTTTCCATCTTTCCTGGCCTAAATATTTTACTCTTCTTCTCTTCTATAGAATAGCAGTGTTTTCAGTGAGTGTGCTGCACGATGAAAGGATAGTTATTGTTGCTGAGCAAAGGCCAGATTCCACAGAGGAAGACAGTTTTCAATGGATGAGTAGAGTTCTCCAGGTAATACTCTTTATGTATGTTTGGAAGCTATTTTTCCTGTTTTATATTTTATTTATTGATCTTTCCAGCCCCCAAGGTAGCTGACATTTGTCTTTGAGTGATTTTAAGTCCACCTTCAGTTACAGTTAAACTTAACGAGCACAAAATTAGATTCTTCTGAGTGACAGTTCCTGTTTTGGTCACACATGTCCAGAGAGGAATCCTTCTTGAAATCAGAATACTATAAGAAAACAGGGACGATTTGGAGTGTATAGTAGCGAGGAGAGTAGCGTAAGGTTCATAAGGGTTTGGTCATTCATTACTTCAAAAGGGTAATGAATGAATGTATTGCACACTGTGAAAAGCTACCAAAATCTCCTACTTAACGTCAGAAAACAGTGATATAGAGTTGACCTCATGAAAAGTAGATTTATTTGAGCTAGATCTCCAGATATTTTTTAATTAGAGAGATTTATGTGTTTCTAGTGCACCTTGTCAATAACTAAAATAAACTGAATGCAACACAGACTAAAAATGCCTATTTCTCTTCAATAAAATGAAACGGGTTGATTGATAAGCTTAGATATAGGTATCTACAGTGAGGTTATCTGCATCGAGGACACCTGTTGCAAGGAATCCCATTCTAGCTATCTCATGCGTCATGCAAGGCACATGCAGCTGTGATGAAACGCACCTTGATGGTGTTATGGACACTTTGAGCAGAAGATAGAAGCTACTGACTACTAAAAGAAATACTAATCTTCTCTTTACAAATAGCAGTCCAAGTCAAACCAATGTAATTACCATGCTCAAAGATTTTTCAACTTGAATGTCCACAGGCAAAAAATTAGAAACTTCAGATAGCAGTTGTCTTGTCATCTCCATCTCCATGGTTAAACCAATTCTCACTCAAAAGCAATAGGTTTAATGGAGATGTAGTCAAATGAAGTCTCTCTGTTGCTACCTTTTGAAACAGTTTTAGCTCTTTCTACAGCTCGTCACCTGTTGCTTCTACTTCCCTTAGTTATCTTCCTTTTTAATCCTTCCTGGAGTACTCTTCTCAGATAAATATTGCAGACACCTTTTTTATTTTACTCAAGAGCCAAAGGGAAAGATCCCATGCAATTCAGATAAGTTGGTTTTATTCATTATTGCTTTCTACTGAATCAGTGATGGAATCTGGTTTTTTATCCCTGAAGAAATTGAACAAATAAGATTGCATCCATCTCAAGGCAGGTTTATCTGCGGTCTTGGTTTAGAATATAGCTACATTTCAAACAGTTAGGCAAATCTCATATTCATAGTAGATCTGAATTATTGCCAAGGAAACCTAGAACCCGTAGCTTTTCCATCAAATTGAAAGCCTTTGAAGAAACTAGTAGCACCTAGGGCAACCTATTTTAGAATGAAAGCCTTTTGACTTGCCAACACTCTGATAATTTTTATCAATCATAGACTCACCAGATTGGGAAAGACCTCTTGGATTATGGAGTCCAACCATTCCTATCTGCCCCTAAATCACATCCTGAGCACCTCATCTACCCATTTTTTAAATATCTCCAGGGAAGGTGAATCAACCACCTCCCTGGGCAGCCTGTTCCAGTGCCCAATGACCCTTTCTGTGAAAAATTTCTTTCTGATATCTAGTTTGAACTTCCCCTGGTACAGCTTGAGGCCATTGCCCCTTGTCCTGTCCCCTGTCACTTGGGAGAAGAGGCCAACTCCCTCCTCTCTACAACTTCCTTTGAGGTAGTTATAGAGAACAATAATGTCTTCCCTCAGCCTCCTCTTCTCAAGGCTAAACAACCCCAGCTCTCTCAGCTGCTCCTCATAAGACTTGTTCTCCAGCCCCTTCACCAGCTTTGTTGCTCTTCTCTGGACTCTCTCCAGAGCCTAAGCAACCTTCTTGTAGCAAGGGGCCCAGAACTGAAGACAGTATTTGAGGTGTGGTCTCACCAGAGAGATGTGGTCTCGAAGTTCAAGGTTGCCATTCTGCTAACCCGCCTCTTCATCTCACATAGAACTGAGAATTCTACCATCTTATGATTGCTTTACCCTAGGCGTTCTCCAACTGTCACAGCACCCACAAGGCCTTCTCAGTTCAGAAACAGCAGGTCCAGGAGGGTGCCTTCCCTTGTCGGCTCATTCACCAGTCATGTAAAGAAGTTGTCTTCCACATACTCCAGGAACCTCCTAGACTGCTTCCTCTCCACTGTATTTTACTTCCAGCAGACATCTGGTAGATTAAAGTCTCCCACAAGGAGAAGACCTAGTGATCTTGAGACTTCTCCCAGTTGTTTGTAGAAGAGCTCGTTAGCTTCTTCTGTTTGCCTAAGTGGTCTGTAACAGACTCCCAGCATCACATCTGCCTTCTTGTGGGCTCCTCTGATTTTTACCCACAGACACTCAGGTAACACTCAAATAAAGAAAAGGTTGGAACTCTGGACCTACACTTGTCCTGTTTGTCAGCTGAGCATTTTTGTGACTTTAACAGAAATCATGTCTTATACCATCATAGCCAGTAAAATTCAGTACTGAACACTATGGGAGTCTTTTGTCAAGTTACTCATGCCAAAAGTCAGTCCTATTATTCTGAGTATGATTGAGTCACAGCAGTGTCCAAGAATGGTGGGCCATATATCAAAGGGCAAATATGTGTGGCTCCTTTCATCAGCTGTGCGTGAAGTCTGCAAGTCAGACATGCATTACCATGTGAACAAGAAGTTTCTGGTTCCGCTTGAGCTAAGAGAGGAGAGAAGCCAGGAAGATGTGGGATGCTTTGTGCCTCCTTCCCGATCAGATTTTTTAAATAACTGATGTTCAGAAATGGTAACCAGTTGTATATGAATCATCTGCTAGTAATAAGCAAATGATGATACTACAGGTATGTCATGACTCTCAATGACATCCATGATAAGAAACTCTACCAAATTGCCACTCATTTCTAATGATATTTGTGAGACTCATCTGACACCCCATGCCAGACCCGCCCTGCTTAGCCTGCTTCTGCAGTGCCTTGCTGTGTCTCTGCATCTCCTACATAGAATTGAGCTGCATTGATTTGTAGAACTTCTTCCCAGAGGGTTGCACCTTATTCTGACAATCCCTGACCCTGCCTGCTCCTCAGCAGAAGGCTGAAGGATACTAGAACTGCCGTACATATGGGACAATGTTGAATGGCATCTGTGGGTTTTAGCAGAGGCATTGTTGGGAGGGAGCAGCCAGGCTGGTTATGAAGTTTCTCGAGACTAGTGGAGGAGGAGGAGGAAGAGGGTATTCTAGTGACAGCATGAGTGCAGATCCCAGATCACTTAGCAGTTCAGTCAGATGGATCTTAGATGCTCATTCATCTCCCAGACTGCTGCAAACTGACCCTTCAGGAAGGGTTGTGGTTCCTGTACCTGGCAGACTGGATGTTAGTTTTACCAGTGCTATCACACTAGACTAGACAGAGCCAGGAGACACACTGCAGAACTGGAGTGTCTGCCTGGAGAATTTTGTCAGAATGAGATGTTTTCTTAGCTTGAACAACATAGCAATCTGACTCTCTGAAAGTTTTGGTGTCTTTAATATATTTTCTCTGACTGGACAGGCTCATTTCAAAAACCAAGCCATCCCATCAAGAGGCATAAATGCCAGCAGTATTAAAACTGACTGGTACTCTTATTTCTTAAAGTTTTAAGGCTCTTCATCAGTGTTCATTCTTGTGAAACAAAGTCATTCCCTGCTTCAGAAATGTGCCAAATATGAAAGTGTGAAAGATGACTGTTTTGGATGACCCATGATGGTTTTTATCAGGCATTGTGCTGCAGAGGTAGCTATAGGGAAACAGTTTAGAAGTCACTGGGGAATCATTTTATGTAACACTCTTTATACCACCCCAGCTGGGTATTGCTTACCGTTTACCAACTCTAGGATCCATGCTGTTTTACATTTGAAAAAGAGTGTTTACTCGCTGTATAGTTCTTTCCCTTCAAGCTGATGTCAGTGAGGATCTCATGATTAATCACAGCTTTTCAAAACCTATAAGGAACATTAGATTAGGAGGTTATGGTGGTTTCACCAGAAATATGAGACGTAGTGTGGTGTCTGTCATATATATCTTGCTATTGCTGATCTTTCAGGTAAGATGTTGATAGACCAGTAGCAAAGTCTTCCAGTAATGCTATGAGATCTACCACTACTGAAACTGCAATGTTTGTAAAATGAGTAACTGTTTCATTATTCTCTCTTAGGAAATCTTTTGATCAAATCAGTAAAAAATAAAGCAAACAGAAGCTTAGAGTCTCTGTAGAAGTAATCAGTAATTTATTGGTCCACACTTAAGTATATATCTATAAATGATAATTTAATTCTCGGTACATAGATAGTATCTTCAAGGCAACAGATGTATGCATGCATTTTCTCACAGTTAAAAAGTAAAACACAAGTTAAGTAAATTATATTTTTTAACATTTAACTACTCATCAGAGATGCTTCCTGTAGTTGTTTCTTAGTCTACAGGAATGTCTGAAGTTGTTTTTCTAACTCGCTTGCTGCAATTTTTGTTGCAAATTTTGCAATTTGTGTATGGAATTAAAATCTTAAATGCAGATATATTCATGTTTACCTAAAAAAAATTACATAGAAACTGTATGTTATAGATTTCTTGAAAGAAATTGAAGTTTACTTCACTTGTCAAACAGTGAACGTGGTTACTCTAGGATTCAAAGATGCCTGTTTTTCAGATTTGGATTCAACAGCTTTTTTTTCAAGTGGATAGTTTCATAGATTTCCTTCTATTATTCTCATTTCCCATTGCTCCCTGACAGTCTTCTACGCTGTAATCAGGGAGTGAAATAGTCATTCTTTTGGAAAACATTTAAAAATTCATAAGCTACATACATCAGTAGGTATATGGTAAAATACATGCAACCTTTGAAATTTTTCTTTGCTTTGCAGTATGGACTGGATGTTAAGTTGATAGGAATCCTTTGAGCTTTAATTCTGAGGAATGCACAGATTAACATGAGTTTCACATGAGTTGCCAGCCTATCTTTGTGAGAAATTTCCAGGATACATGCTGCTAAAATATGCCTAAGAGGGATGCCTGGATAGCATTTCTTAATAGATTTCTCTGTATTTATTGCCAGGTTTTTGTTTGCTTTTTTATCTTCTGAAATGAGTGTAATAACATCAGTGTTACATTTCCGTCCACCTGTTCCCACTGAAAAGAACCTTCTTATCACTGACATTGCTGAAGTGGCTTTCCATTGCCAGTTAATTATTAGGGTTGCTTTATGCAGTAATTCAGCACAACATGTGCTTATTAGAATGATGATAAATTAGTCTTTCATTAAAAGACTTCCTGCTCTTTTTAGGCTATTGACAGTATTCATCAAGTGGGAGTCTACTGCTTAGCACTCGTACCAGCAAACACACTTCCCAAGACGCCGCTGGGAGGAATACACCTGTCAGAAACCAAACAGCTTTTCTTGGAAGGATCACTACATCCTTGTAATGTGCTGATGTGTCCCCACACATGTGTAACAAACCTGCCTAAACCAAGGCAGAAACAACCAGGTAAAGTAAAATGACTTAGTGTTGTGTATTCATGGTACTGTACATGTAGCAAAATCAAGTTTTAAGATGGTTCTTCAGAAGTTCTTCCACTTTATAAACAATGCATGAAATGGTACAGCAAGGCACTGACTCAGATGACTGAGAAAGCCCTTGTAGCCTGCTGCAGTCCAGTTGCTGGTTACTTATGCTTGATGAATGAGAACTTTTTTTCAGCAAAATTTTCACTTTGAATCCAATTGTAGATTTTAGTAAAATTCATTTCAGGGATTTCTGGATTTGTAGCCTCCTGTTTAAGACCTGAATTCAGCTGTGTTAGACTAAGTGTTGGTTACTTTCCACTTTGAAAACCATCTCAGAATATGAAGTGTTTATACCCTCTGGATCTCAAATATGGGGACTGTCCATTATGAATTCAGTGCAACTTTGCCAAAACCGTCAGCTTGCTTCTTTATTTGAAATCTTTGGACAATATTTTACAAATCAAAACCATAATCTCAGTTTGTGGATACTGGATCTGTCAGAGACTAACAGTTACTTCCACTAACTTAAAAGCAATGAAAACTTTATTTGCAGTGCTTACTTCGGTATTTCTGTTCTTCTGCTTCGCTAAGTAATCACTGAATTAGGGTCAGTGGAACAGAGGAAGTTACAGGTACATTATGGATACATTATATATCACTAAGATAAATCAATGCCAGGAACACAGAAACCAAACTGATAGCTTCACATTCTCCCATTTTTGCGTAGTTGTGGCATACCTAGAGGATGTATTGCTTTCAACTTTTTAAAGCAGAGTAGTCTGTGGATGTTGTTTATTGTACTTTATCTGATTACTTAGGCATCTCATATTTTGACCACGTACCATCACTGAGGCGAAGCTTGGACATCATAGACTAGAAGTAAAGCCTGGTATTGATTGCATTTAATCAGTAATAACATTGGAGAAGCAGAAAACAAATGGTATACAGGAGTGTAAATGGTATCTGTGAGACAGGTATTTTTCACTTAATGGCAGCAAGAAAACATCAGTAAAATCTATGTCATGGAGAAGTGTCAACCTTGACATCTTCCTTTCTTCTAGAGTGAAATTACTATTCTTCAATCTCTGGCTTCTGCTAAAAGACTTGCTAATATTTTATCACATGCACCATCTGCCTTCCTAATCCTCGTCACTTCAGGTCTATAGCATTACAGAATTGCTAACACAGATGCAACTTCCCTAGGAAACAGAAGGGAGAAATAGGAACATTGTCCCAGAAGCCTGGATACATCTCATCTGGTTTTAGGCACTTGAATGTACATTCCAAAATTAAGAGCTGAATTTTGCAATGATCCCCCTTATCAAGGCAGTAAGGATATGTCTCTGTTTGAAGAGAGCCCATGCTAAATGGTGTCCTCAGTTAGATTTGTTTAGAGAAGATAAATCCTACATATCTTTCATCTACTTCTGGTCCATCAACCGAAGTTTGTATCAACAGAGGTGTGCTCAAGGCTTGATGTTGTGGATAGCAATGAGGAAAATATTATGTAGCGCAAAAGAAATAAAAAGAATTTTCGTCCACAGGCAAAGGATTTTTTTTTTTTTTGCACTTAGCACATTTCTCATTTATTGTAGAAATTGGCCCTGCCTCTGTGATGGTAGGGAACTTGGTCTCTGGAAAAAGAATTGCACAGGCCAGTGGTAGAGATCTGGGGCAAATAGAAGATAATGACCAAGCCAGAAAGGTAAGCTAAACTTTTCTGTTGTGGCTTATATTTAGATCGCTAGCATCAGCATACTTTGCAGCACATAGAGAGTAGTGTTATCACTGCGCAGTTTGTTGTTTGCTTTTTCTAAATCACATTAAGGTATTTCAGAACCCCCTTTACAGATAAATACAAAATAGATATGAGGGGGGCCCACTGCATTTCACCTATGTGGATCGGGGGGGTTTTTTATATAAGTCTATACGGGGAAACAGAATGAACATGGTAGAAAGTCTTAATGGGACTTCTACCAGAAATCACTGCCTTTTATATCCTTTTACTGGTTCAAGTGGAGTCCAGGGAGTTTTGTTCGCATATATGGTCCTGACCTTATTTGTTGTTATTTTAATCCTGTAAAATAAACTTGAAATTTAGCTCTTTTGGTGGCTTATGTGAGTAATTAAATTAGCAAGTTCTAAGCTGTTTATATATTTATAGTAAGATAAAAGAAAGAAAGCTAAAGAATTAAAAATTATGCTTAAATTCACAAATCCATAAGAACTAGCCTATTGCTTTGAAAATGTATGTAGTTATGTGTTCTAATCCCAGCAATGGTTTTATTTCCAGAGTCTGCTGATACCATGCAAAAGCACCTTGCTATAAATATGTGTCATGACAAAAGAATTAATTTATGTTTAGTGCTTCTGAATATTGATGTAAAATTCAGCATGTAAATAAGAAAGACATGGCCAAAATAGCAAAAATATTTGTGTTTTTTTTAAAAAAAAACCTAGAAAGTTACTTAGTTTCATGACTATCCCTATGCTTTATTTCAGTTCCTCTTCCTTTCAGAAGTGTTGCAATGGAGAGCTCAGACCACTCCTGACCATGTGCTTTACACTCTACTCAACTGCAGGGTAAGAAGCCGGGACAGTCACTGTGTCAGGTTGGAGTATGGGCAATGGCAGACTGGTACTTCAGCTGCACCTGCTCATGCTATGGCTGAGCGCAACCTTTCTGTTTCTTTTCCTGTTATGTTCACTGAGGCAAGAAGTAAAAGAGAATAATCATAGCCAGTTGTCAAAATACAGATTGCTTTTGTATCAGACTGCACCTAACAGGTTTCTCATTTCTTTTTTCACCATGTCTGTGTTGTGGGTGAGCTGACACTGTGAATCTATTTCAATACTAATTGTTTCTATCCCAAAGAGTAGTATTTAATACTGCACACCATCCTGACTTCCAATTTGAAAAGCATGGGCTTGGTAAAATCAAGGCATTTTCACTAGTGGGTTTTGGTTTTGAGACTGGAGGGTCTGGGGGACTTGTGAGAATGAGGAGAGGAGGTGAGGAGAAGAAAATATGTGTCCAAAATCCAACCAGATCTGCAGGACATCACTAATAAATCTCTTTACATAACCTACATGAGGTGCCAGCCTGGCACAGCATTTCATTACATAGTAAAAAGGAATTAATGTGCGTCATGTGCTACAGAACTTGTCTTTACTGAGAGTCACTGATTACAGACTTCCCAGGTGATTGTAGATGACAATCCAGTAATTCCCAAGAGCACTGTAGAGAATGAAAGTCTTGATTTCAAACCATCCCACCACAGTACAATGAGACACATCCATCGAAACTGGGAAACATACATAATGTATGAGGATGTGCTTCCTCAGGCCATATTGCAGTGCTGATACTAAAGTTCAGTTTAAGGCTACTAAGTCAATAAATTACCATTTTAAAATTCAGATTAGTAGCTAATATTAGGTGAACACATGCAACTTGACAGAAAATAGTGAAGTAGTAATATAGTTGTCTGTGACAAAATAAAAACTTCAGAGGCATTTTTTTTAATACATTCAATTTTACACCATTAATATAGTGCATTGTTTGGTCTTGTGAGTTAGGAGGAAAGATGCTGTGATAAAGAAAATGATAAGTACTGTTCCATCTCCTCCACACAGGCTATTTCTTTTGAGTTTTATATAAAGCCAGACTTCCCATGCTGGCAGAAGATTTCAGACAGTAGGAGGGAAGAACATGATGTGAAAAACAAGGATTAAAAAAATAGTTTATCATTCCATAGAAGTGGAAAATAGTTAAATTCTAAAATTCAGTTTCTCTGCTTCTTTAATGCTCTCAATGTCGGGTGTCTTATGTGAAATTTGTTTGAGAGATGTAATACTTCATGGAGCGATTTAATATTTTATGGAAGGGAGTGACAGGTTTGATGTGTTTTAACATAGGCAAGTTTTATTGCCCATCTTGAATTTAAATTCTGGTTTGTATCTTTTTCCCTTTTTAACTTACTTGCACATGGTCTGTACACTTTGTTCTAAACCATCAAGGCGTCTCGCAGTGGATGACTAATAGAAGTCCACAGTCATTAGTGTTTTCCTGCAACCCAGTCTTTTTGAGAATTTAGAATGTTTCAAAGTTAGAGCAGTGTGTTCTTTTTAGTATGTGTCATGAAGGATTGCAACACATGAGGTCAACTCATGTAAAAGACCCGATGGGAGTTTTTGCCTGCTGCTTGCCAATTCTTCTTGTCCAACAACAGGATTCTCCTTCCCTGCACTTCCTATAAACAATGCCTTTCCACTGGTTCACATGCAGCACATGCCAGAAGTTCTAAATGTAAGCAACTCTGGCACAAATTTACATGATTTGCAGCAATTCCCTTTCCGTGTCAGGGGCCTGTGCTTCTGATGTATGTGGAGATATAAAATGTCCTTCTTCCTATGACTATGCAAATGAGCAGTTTCTTGGAAGAAGGAATGAAGGGTTTAAGTACATTCCTGCTGGCAGGTCTATAGTGACACAGATACCCAGAGCTCAGGTCCGTTTGGCTGTGTTTAGTGCTGGATAGATGGAAGGTGTCTCTAGTCCAGCATTCATGTAGTTGCCTATGTCTTTAGAGGAAGCTTTCTTAGTAAAAGGATCTCCACATTGTTCAGAAGACTGACTAAAATTGCCTGAAGTGCATTTCAGTAAGTGGGATTGCTGAAGATGGTGAAGAGGAATGCTAACCCCTTTTCCAATTTTTATTTGCAATCAGGTTTGTCCTCTTTGTTAACAGTGTTTTGAGTTTGTATATAGTTTGTTATAAAGTTTGTAAATGTCAAGTGATGCCTGGAAGCATGCCACTACTTCCACTTCTAGACCTTTATCGAACTGCTCTCTCCTCTCTGAAACTCACTGTCAATAAATACAGTAGTAGTGGGTTGGAATGGTGGATAGAAACCAGCAATCGAGCCAAATGCTTATTATTTCTTGCCTTGTTAATATAGAGTGTAAAGATTATTTATTTAAAACAGAAGATCCTATTGCTTTCTCTCTTAATAAGGACAGTGATACAGTATTTTTTATTACATTCCATTGCATTTTTGATTCATTGTTCTTTTTAAGTGTACGTGTTTTCTTAACATTTTTTCCCCCTAATTTCTTTAGCTTCTCTGTTTTTTAATTGAACTTGGTTCTTGTGATAGATATCAGCTATGTCACAGTACTGGAGACTGAAATCCTCTTTTTTTTCACAGAACAGGTATGCAGATGGAGAGGTGCAGCCCTTCCTCTACTGTCCTGTCACTTTATGTCTGGCCAGACTGGTTCTAGGCACAGTCAGTCTGTCCCACATGTTCAAAAAAAGTCTTCTCTTCTGGGGTGTGAACTGTGGTACTTAATTTTGTGGTACAGATGTATTTATTTCTCTAAAAGTGAATTTGTGTGTATGTGTGCATAAGCACACACACACACATTTCAAGGGAATGCAAGAACCATAACGGTTATCCAGTATAAAGCATTGTTGCACTATTTGAATTGCCAGACTCTGTAGTATATTGTGACTTCCCCTTTTTTCATGCTGACTTACTCAGATTCAACAAATGCCTTTCTTTTCTATTTCATTTATATGCATGTGCTTAGCTTTTGTTCCAGACTAATTATTTTCCCTGTCACAAAGTATTGTTTTCTCCTGTGTCTTTTATCTCTTGTCTTTTAAAAAATTTCTGCTGTGCCATTTGGCTTCCTTCCAGCATGCAGACAGCAAAGTACAATTTTCAGGATTGCTCTCCACAGATTCTCCAGATTACTGCAGAGACCATAAAGGCATGTTCCTGGCTGAAGCAGGAATGCTGCCTGCATAGCAAGGGAAGGAGTACTGGTTCCATGGGCAGGGTATTAGTGTACTGCTGTACTCCTTTGGTGTAGCTAATGAAGCTATAAAGGAAGAATGGAGAATGTTCTGCTGGACAAACATCTTTTCTCTTTCCAGCTACAGTTTGACATACGGCTGAAGGTTTCAATATTTAAGCTAATTGCATGGCACGTGGCTGCACCTCATCCAGTAACTTTAAGGTGCAGAGGAAAATCAGATTTTCAGCAAATTGCATGATCTCCTGTGACATTTATCTTCCTTTGCAGGGAACAATAGCCAACTCGCTTACATGTGTTCAGCTACATAAACGAGCTGAGAAGATAGCTGTCATGTTGATGGAAAGGGGACATTTACAAGATGGAGACCACGTGGCTTTGGTTTACCCACCAGGTAAAGAACTGCCATGCTCAGCATCTTGATAGTCCCAAAAGTCTATCAAGATCTTTAGAATGGTGCTGCATTGATGGTGTTACCAAATTGAAACCATATTCTCACAGGAAGAGTCATTGGGCACTGGAACAGGCTGTCCAGGAAGGTGGTTGATTCACCTTCCCTGGAGGTGTTTAAGGCACAGGTGGACGAGGTGCTAAGGGGCATGGTTTAGTGTTTGATAGGAATGGTTGGACTCAATGATCCGGTGGGTCTCTTCCAACCTGGTTATTCTATGATTCTATATGAATTGGCAAAACACAGAATATTTACCTTATATTCTTTGATGTTAGAAAAAAATATTGAAAATCGTTTCTCTTTGCATATGCTCTTATTTCTTTGGGTTCAGTTTTAAGATTAACCTGCATAATTAAAACCTGTCTTTTATAAACAGTCAAATTTAATTACTGCTTTTCTTTTAATTTACTGGAAATATATATATTTTTTATGAGCACACATTTCTGCTAAAATATTCCATCTGCTGAGTGCTCTTAGATTGACTTCCTTCTTGGAAGTTCTGCATTTCCTAAGCATAAAGCAGCAATATCTAGAAAGTAATCCTTTTTTTTTTTAAGAATATAAGTATGATGAGTAAATAACAGATGATTGAGAAATATCAAGTGATAGTCTCTATTTTCTCTACAGATCTTTAACCTAAGACAGCTCTCTGTGACTTGGATTTTCTTCCTTTGACATAAGGCCTTTTAAGCCTGTTTTAACTGTTACCATGTTTGACATTTGCTTGAAATTTTTTCTGATCTAGTGCTGCTCTTTTATCTTAAGAACTTCATGTGTGTTGGTGAAATAAACAGTCTGATTTAAGGTCTGTATTGTGATATTTGGTTTGTAAAGGCTGCAAGATACTGGTTAAATCTTTATAGGAGTCATTTCTCAGCAGTTAATATGGGGAAACCTATTCTACAAAAGAAGACTGTATTTCAAACTTACATTTTTATTTTCTGTGTTTTATTTGCTGTGAATAAAACATTTTATTGAAGGAACAATAACCTACCAGTACTCTAGATCTTTTTCTGCTGAAAGCATAAAACAGCCCCCATTGCCTTCTTATCAGAGCCTGTGTACAGCAGCAGGGAGCTATCAAACAACAGTATGCAAGGGATGTTTGTGCTGTGGTCTCTTCAGCCTTCTTAGGTAGCCTGAAATGTGCTGTCCACAACATGTCACCTGCGGTTAATATTTAAATAGAACAATGCCTAATTCTATATTAGAAGCAGGATTTCAAAATTATAAGTCCCATTTTTACTGTAAAATTTCAGATAGACAAAACAAAGCTGCATATATGAGATTTAATATGACATGAGAAAGACAGTATTTAATGAAAACTCTGGATGTTCTTTCTGCAGCGGATAGGAACATGCATTGTGCTACCTCTTCCAGTTGCTGGGACATCCCTCTTCTTGTAGACTCTCATTTGTCTAAAAATGTGGATTTAAGAAAATAATTAATCTTTAGAAATCAGTCTTTTTAACACGTTACCTCCTGATCATAAAAATGGAGTTCACCTAAATAATGATATCTGGCTGCAGCTTTGTGTGTCACTTTTGGTTTTTCATGCTCAGAAGAACAGTAAAATTGAAAGGAATCAGTGAAGCTGAACAAATACTGACAAGGGGCTGAAAAAGAAGTCTGTTAAAGGGCTTAGTCACTCATTTAACCTTCTGAGTTGAGTTCCAAGTAATATTTATGCTGACATAGGTGTCTGTGATTAAATGATTTGATTTTCAGGGGAGGATTTTTGTTTTGTTCTTCATGCAGGAATAGACTTGATTGCTGCATTTTATGGATGCCTGTATGCAGGCTGTGTGCCAATAACAGTTCGACCTCCACATCCCCAGAACATAGCGACCACGTTACCTACAGTGAAGATGATTGTGGAGGTGAGCAGACACCTGAAAATGCTTAATATTTAGATTGTTCACAAAGGGAAATCATGGGGCTAGAGGAAGTAAGCAGAGATTGGATCAGTGCTTGTATGCTCCTGATATGCTCATGGGGTCTGTAAAGCTGACCTCCTTGAGATTGCTGTCAACAGAAGCTGATCTCTTCTGTTCAGTAGTAACATTTAGTGTACATGTGGTTACTGATTTCCTGAGGTTGAATATTGGAAATTTTGCATTCAATGAAATGTTTCAGGTTCCTTTAAGAAAAAAAATACTCTTAGCAATATTTGTACAGATTCTCAGAGTTCGGAGGAAAGAAAAATGATGCTGTCTTTTCAGGTTTTTTTCCACACCATCTTCAGTAACTGGCAGCATTCATATTTATGTTTGAATATTTCCTTAAATATATTAATAGGTATGATCAGGAAGAAATATTCTTGTAGTTGCTACTCGTGTTTTTAAAAGTAACAAATCTAAAAGGAGAATACCTTCAGCATGTGTAATCTAGAATTCAGTGCAGATGGTATTTGCAGTAAACTCACAAGTTCATTTCTTAGTGCCACTGTCACAGTTTCTGGTCTCAAGCCACTTTTGCTAGTATCAGAAGAGTTCCTGGGAGTTTATCACTAGCGCAGAAATTGGAAATATATGACTAACATAAAATTGACTTAAGATAGAAAAATTATTCATATAAATGTCAGGCTAGGTTTGAGGTCATGTGAAAACACTGTTTATAAGACAAGATATATTATCATCACATAGGAAATGGTTTGGTCATGGTCTTCTGTACTGGCATTCTGGGTTGATAACATACGATGTGTTTGAAAAGTCACATTCTCGCTATTAAGGTTCCCTTAGTTTCATTACAATGCTCTTCTCAAAGTGCAGTTTTCATCTAATTTGTAAAACTCCCATTACACTGTTTGGTTTATGAGATGTATTTTTTGTACATCTTTCCACTTCTGACTGGAAAACATAAGACTAATATACCTGTGTCTTGTTTTGGCAGAAAATAAATCTCAGTTTTGCTCGTTTTCATGGGAGAATTAATCAGTATCCCATTGCGTTATTTTTTATTTCTTAAATTCCTAGGTGAGCCGCTCTGCCTGCTTAATGACTACACAATTAATATGTAAATTGTTAAGGTCACGAGAGGCAGCAGCAGCAGTGGATATCAGGACATGGCCTCCAGTACTAGATACAGGTGAGTACCAAGGTTAGGGGACCACTGTGCCTTCTTTTATCATTATATTTGTCAAGCTCTCAGAGGTCTGTCTGTCATGGGAGTAAGATCCACAAATTTTCTTTCTCTGTTTTCACTAGATGATTTGCCAAAGAAGCGGCCTGCGCAGATCTACAAACCTTCTAACCCTGAAACGCTTGCTTACCTTGACTTCAGTGTCTCCACAACTGGCATGCTAGCAGGGGTAAAGGTAGGGACTTCTTGTTAAAGCTGACATTCTTGCTGTCACAAATGGCTGGCACGTGGTACCTTGCTCCTTATTTCTACCTCTTCTTGATTTTTAGGAGTAGAAATTCAATTGCTTTATGTCTTGCACTTGTTATTTGATTCCATTAACACTTAATTAGTTCTTCCATACTTACTACGGTACTGTGTATGGCAAATTTAAACCCTCCTTTTCTCCTCCTCAGGCTACAAGTTTCATTCCCATATTCCTGTGGATAGCTCACTAGCTTGTCTGCCTGAAGCATTCTTCAACTGACACATCTATTTTTTTCCATTTTTTGAAGGAAATGAGAATCCATTATTCTTTTTCTGCTTGTTCCAGTGCCCATTCATTGTTTTGTCTTTATTGCAATTCAACTGCTGGCCAGTGGTTTTCAATATTTTCTTCTTCATGCAGTTAAAGGAACTACTGATACCTCTGGTATATTCACCTGGTACAACACTAGAGGAATCAGCAAACTCATAATTGATGGATTTGTTTGATAAGCTCAGGCATCTTGAGCTCTGTTTTGACATTTTCTTCAACCCTTTAATCATGATTCATCAAAGGTGTTTTACCTACCTGCTAACACACGTGTTATTCCTGTGTTGGTTTCACCAGCATGCAGGCCGAAGTTAAATCATTCTCTTATTCTCAGTCTTTTACTTGCTTAGTCCTGTCTGTTGCAAGATTATGATTACTTCAGCAATCTCTGCTGATTTATCATGCTTATAGCCTATATTGAGTTCCTCATACTCTTCGGCATCACCCATCTATTTCCAGCAGCTGCCAGCATACTTTATAAACAAAGAAAGCTTCTTTTTCTGAGTTTTTGGATGGAGAATTTGAAGCACAGCGGTGAAGTGACCAATCTAAGGGTTGACTGAATGTTAAATGGCTAATCTGGCTGATAGTCACTGTTGGGCACTTCTGGAAGATTCATTTAATCTAACTTTAAATAGCTACAGTGCCTACAGATGTAGACTAGTCATTTGACTCCTCAGTAATCAACAGAGACAATTAGGGACTCCTAGGGTGTAATTTATCTGACTTACCTGAATCATCTATTTTTGAATGTGTTGAATGTCACCTAAGTCTTCATTTCTTCTAAAGGGAGCCTTAAATTATTGTTTCAGATACAGTCATCCATACTAAGTCAGGTGTGAATTCTCCCCTATGAGACTTGCAGAACTGACTACTAACTATGCAAAGTCTGTATATGGAGAGCCTTAAGGATAATCAAAGGCAGGATAGGTCAGTAAACTTCCTTAGTGGGGATAAAGAAAAATCCAAATAAATCTGCCAAGTAATTATTGATTAGCTTCTGATATCTGGGTCACTAAACTTCCATGTCACTGGCTCAGCAGGTTTATGTAAACAGTTGCCATCTACGAGGTTCTTGCTAGTGATTACTTAATTGTGAAAGGATCATAAGAGGCCACAAGGCCTATATTCTTAATGCAGTGGTGCTAAATTTAATAAAAAATAGCAAAAAACCTTGAAAAGTTGATAAATGTTTTGTAATCCTTTTGGAAGCAGTAAATTCCACTAGCATTTACTCTCTGTTTTTTCAGTACATTACATCTAGTATGGTGTAAAGTTTCACAGAGTAACGCCAGTTCTGGTCCTACAGAGTTCAGTTTAATCCTGAGTGAAGTAGTCTTGATTCAACTAGGGTAGAGTTAATCTCTGCAACTGCAGATGATTTCCATGTGGGCACCTGTTTTGAGCAGGTCCCTTTACATCATTTGGTATTTGTCAAGTCTTAGTTATGGCCCTCACTGGCCATAGAGAAAAAGTAATTTCTGGAACTTTATTCCCCCTGTTTACTTTAAGAGCAAATAAATTTTACCTTACAAGTGCCTGTTTCCCTCCATTTACTTTAACAGTATATAAGGCAACTAGCCCAGAATGTGACAGAGATCAAAGGCTAGGGGAGTTAAATCGTATCCAGGCTATATTTCTAACACAGGTATCTTTCTTGTTATTAACAGAGAGGACAAAGATTAAAAGATGTAATTCTGTTCCCACTGTAGTTAGGACTTCTAAACAGGATGGTTGACTGTGGGAAACATCTGAATACTAGAAAAAAAAAAAAAACAGAAGAATTTCCTTTTAATCAGGGTTTTTATTTTCTACTTTTTGCTTGTTTTATCCCAGAGATCTTCACTACCAAGGTTTTAAGTTACTGTTTCTCAGTTAGGAGCTGGATAATATGGAGACATAACAGAACCTTTGCTAAGTTTTCTGGCCATCTTTATTGCTGAATGATTAAATCCTTAGTACCATTTTGCATGTAAAATCCTCTTTAATTTAAAATGTGCATTCACATTTTTTATTAATTTTATTGCAAAATATGTACTTAGACATATTCCTTATGATCTACAAAATACTTCATTCAGATCCTGCAGTCATTCATTCCTTTGTTCTCCCAGAAAGTTTAGCTTGTTATCATTAGCTTTGCATATACCTTACACCTTTAAACCACTCACAGTTTTCTTCCTTACCTTTCACTTTGAACCTATAATTCATTCTATCTCCCTTCCCTTTTCATGGTTATTTGGATGTCCTCTTGAAGGAAAATTATGTTTTCTTAGCTATAAATTACATGTGTATTTACACTGAGCACAAAGTCAGTATTTATTTGTTTTCTTTATCCTGTAGCTGATTTAAGTGCTTGGCACAGGTTGGGAATGAGCCTTCCGAATGAAATAGTTGATCATTTTAATTACTTTGCTGTTGTCTTTCAGATGTCTCATGCAGCCACTAGTGCCTTTTGTCGTTCTATTAAGCTGCAGTGTGAACTTTATCCCTCCAGAGAAGTTGCTATCTGCTTGGACCCCTACTGTGGACTCGGGTTTGTCCTCTGGTGCCTCTGCAGGTGAGGTTGCTCCTCAACCTTTTGAAATACTCTTCCCATTGTACTATTAACACAGCAAACAGGATTATGTGAGTGATAGAAGGATGGAAAGAACAGACAGTACTTCTGGGATTTGCATAGGCAATTGCAATTGTTGGAAGCTCTGTATAGAGAATGTTGTATGAATAATACACTTTCTTTGAGTAGGGCATGGCCATGGGTATTTAGACTTGTGAGTGCAGAGTGTCAACACAGCTGCTCATTGGTATTTTACTGCTGTCTCTGGCAGAGTCTGGCTAGTTTTATTTCATGAAGACAGTGCTCCAACAATATTGCGTTATGGAAGTGGTTTCCTGGTGTCCTCTTTTTCATTCTCTGATCTGAAAGCACTAGTAGATATGAAGGGCTTCCTCATTTATGCACTTATGGATGTGATTTTTGCAGAAACATGGTAGTGTGTTTTCTTTCAGAAGAAACATTTCCGTGGCAGTAACAAAGCTATCAGAAAAAAAGCGTTTCTAGTATAATGTGAATCAGCTTTTTCTGTTAATAAGAGGTTTAGAAATTTAACAATTCTGTCAATCTCTGTACTCCAGGGAAGTTACAATTCAGCCCTGAAGGCAGTTTCATCGATTGTTTTCTTTCATTTTACTTTTTTCTTTTTTTTTAACTTAGCTGGGTTGATGCAGAGGTAAAGGGAAGGAGCTATGGGAGTGTTAATGGTGCACACTTTTATGAAGACATCTTAAAGTCACAGTTGTCTGACATCTTTGCTCCTTCCATAGAACTTTCTCTGATGTTAGCAGTTCTGCTCTTTTTAGTTACTAAAATGAAAGTAATCCACGGCAATGAAAATAATCTGGATAAACATTATACTAGCTTACTAAATACATGGATGAAGAATTATTTTATAACAACTGCATTTTCAGCAAGTATTTTTTATTTAAAAGTAGGCTATTGGCCTGTTTAGTTTCCCTTTTAAATATTTGTCATTAAATATTAAGCGGGCCCAAGATTTCCAGTATTGTCTTGTTCATTCTTGATCAGTCTTTCCTGATTTAAGCTTCACTCGCCTTTATTTTATTTCAGATTTTACATAGAGATTACTGATGTCTTTGCTCAAATGAAAATATCGAGGCTGCCAAGAAACTCCGAAAGCCTTTCATAAATTTGAGATTTTAATTAAGTCACTCTAAGTTCAATTTTTTAAATCAGTTGAATACAGAAGATTTTGTTTCTTCCAGAACCACATTTGCAACAAATAAGCACTTATTTGCTTATTTACAGGACCCATAGATCCCTCCCAATACTCATAATATTCCACCTTTTAGAAGGAGAAGATTGTTTATTACTGAGAAATCAACAAGACAGCAAGCCTTTGGGAAAAAGCAATTCTGGTCTGTGCCCCTTCTATAGAAGGTATAGAAAATTGTATACCATTTTCAAATAAGAGAAAGGAGGTGAGGGACTTGAAGGAACTGCGATCAGGCCAGCAACATTCTCATCTTGTGAACCATCATGTCAATCTCTTTTTGCTACTGATCTTCTGTTGTATAAAACCAGGAAAGTTGCAACTTGAATTGCGACTCACATAGAGAACACTTACATCAGATACAACTTCATTAATTCCACTTATGAACTTAATTTCCACTTCATTACTATTTTAGAAATAAGTACAATTTGATGTGGTAGCAAAAAATACATCCTGGAAGTTATTACTTTTAATTCCTTAAAACTTCGTGACTTTGCATTTTACTCTTTGTAGTTTAGCGTACTGAAATCCTCCCCAACATTTTGCAGCTCAGATTTCTACCTCAGAGAAGTCTACTGTAAAGTTACAATTGTTTGTCACCACTCCCATTAAGTAAATTAATACTTCTACTGGCATATGGAAAGAAGTTAGATCTTCAATTTTTGATCAGCTAGAGGTTTTTGAGAGTTAAATAGGAATTCTTCAGATTAGGAACTCAGCAGAAAGAAAGAGCAATCTCATGTGCTAGGTGAGGTTAAAATGACAAATACACTATAATCCCATTATTAACTAGACCAAAGGAAGCATTGACTAAAGAATGAAAAAAACCCTGACCTTTTATCCCCATCGTAGGTGCTTAGATGTTGTGCTGGCCTACCCCACTGTGGTTCCCCAGAATGCCCCATTCTGTGAGGTCAAAGCTGCTTAGGAAAGCTGCTGGAGCATGGAGCCAGCCCTTTGGTAAGTTTGGAATATATTGCATAGTTTTGCAAAGTTTTTATTTTACAATTTTTTATTATTTTATGGCCTAAAGGGTATAAAATAATAAAGAAAAGAAACCTTGCAAAGCAGAGCAATACATTTTTTAAAAAATGGGATTTATCACATTCCCTCTAAACTGGCTGCATGCTCCAGCAGGGTTTCCTTGGAACCTTTGTCACTGAACAGCACATTCTGGGTGTGACAGCAGTCTTTAGTCCCATGTGAGTTTACCAACCTCAACCTTCCCAATTTTAACAGGTTCTGACCAATGACTCAATCAAAGGATACATTAGTTTTGTGGTTTTCTGTTTAATAATCTCATTTATCCATTCTGAAAGGGCAATCCTAGTGTTTTCACTGGCATTGCCTTACATTTTAAAATGTATTACATTCTTTACAACAACAACAAAAAAAAATTAAGTGTCCTCCAATGAAAAAAAAATTAATACTAAATCCCATTGTTTGAAAATGCTTCCTGAAATTAAGATACCCCTATCTTAAGGCTGCTTACTGAGGGGAAGAATAGAGCATTCTACAGTTTGTTAGTGCGTTTTTATTTAATTGATAATTGCTGAGTGATGCAGGAGAATAAGAATTTTCCCTTCTTTTTAGCCTTGCTAAGCCAACCAACATTGTGGTTCTGCTTTTACTACTGGAAGACAGAATTGTCCTTGACAAAACTAAAACTAAATACATTAATAGTCTTAAATAATTTAAAATATATTCTGAGAAACTGAGATTGTAGTAATGGAAATCAGTAAGACTCAGACTGGACCAGAGGAACTGAATTCTCCATTCCACAGTGGCCATGTAATAAATAGTGTGAATACTATAAAACGGTTCTGAGAAGACTTTCTAACTGTGGTGAAGTGGCTTTGTCCTGTCCTC
The DNA here is from genome assembly GCA_013389865.1 of Piaya cayana. Lineage (NCBI taxonomy): Eukaryota > Metazoa > Chordata > Aves > Cuculiformes > Coccyzidae > Piaya > Piaya cayana. Next base: position 42,286 of record WAAB01010849.1, on the reverse strand, counting down.
CTCTTGCTCTCTCTGTTCCATAGCAACAAGCTAATGTCCCCACTTGTCCTTGTTTTCCAAAAAGCTCCCTTTTTGTACACATAGCATATCTCCAGGAGAACTGAAGATTTAATTTTGGTGCAGGACCTATGAAACCTAGGTCAGTAACATTCCCAAACGCTCTCCTCCATGTCCTGTACTATTCTTCCTACGTGCTCTAGTCCAGATGGTTGTGAAGGCTTTTGCTCAGTCCTGTTCAGGTTCACTCAGCAGGCGGACTCTTTCCATAGACTTTGAATTATGAGTATGGCAACTGAATTATTTCAGGCCCTAATAAATGCCTGATACCCATACCTGTCCATGATAACCAAATGCCAAATATTATCTGTAGAAATTCAGAAACAAAATGCACACACTAATAAGACTCAGCAGTACTTACCTGCCTTCCACAGTTAAGTGAGAAACCTCAAAAGGACACCAGATTAAGGGCAGTAGCTGGTCAGTAACCTGACAAAATGCAATTCCAAATTGCAGTTGCCATTTGTCAGCATTTATTGCCCTGCTGAAATTTCTGGAACTATAATAAACCCTCAGACTTTACTGTTAATCTACCTCAGCACAACATGGGGTAAATCTTTGATTCAGTGGAACAGTTGATTTCCAAAATGTCCTTGCAGGCATCTCCATATGCTGCCCAAAACAGTCTGCCAGACAGTGAAGCCAGCGTTGTGATCAGATGGCACCGTCATACCAAAATACATCCTGGTGCATTTAATGGGAGTGTTCCTGTCCCTGGGCAGCCCTTACTCAGTACAGGCAGACAAGACTTCTCATTTGCTGCCAGGTTCCAAGGCTTTGTCCACCACATGAATACTATTTCCCCACATTGCTTTCCTAAAGGAAGACGGCATTTTGAAAAGGTGACTCCCACCTCAGCTACTAGAACATTTCACTCTGTCTGCATCCCAGAGGTGCATGTGACAAGATGATGCAGGGATGCTCTGTAGTCAATCTCCTTTTGTCTTTCTTTTTCCCCTGCTACTTTTGCTTCTTCTAAAAAAGGTGTAGACCGATAAACAGATGACCAGTTCTGACAGATAGTCTCTGCAGTTCTGCACTGTGTCTGCTTCTCTTACAAGACTCCTACCAGGAGACAGAGTTAACTTCTACAACAGATTTCTAGAGCAGTGGAAGAAACAATCTTGTTTCAGTTCCTTCCCATTATTTATTTAACTAAACTCTTGCACCTACTCTAATATATAATATGCTGTTGTAGAATGGTAGTTTTAGCTTCCACAATTTATATTTAACCCCCTCAACCTTTCCTAATGTTCCATCTGATCCCTCTGATGCTACAGCATTCTCTTGCTTCCAGTATGAGACTAGCAAAACTGACAGTGTAACCATCTCTTGACGAGTATCAGGTTTCAAAAAGGTGAGAGGAAACCATCTGATTTTTTAAGTGCCTCCATCTCAGAATTAACTCTACCACATCTAGAATGGACCATACCTAGATGTACCTATCATTCACCTCTACCATACCTAGAACTGCATAGAGGCAGCACTGGTGGAAATTCCTATGGGTTTAGGACCATTTCTAGCTTTATCCAGCATCTCCAAAACAGCCTTCCAGGCACTAGCGTCTGTTCAAGCACAAGCTCTGCCAGGGGAGATTTAGGCTAGAGATTAGGAGGAAGTTTTTCACGGAAAGGGCATTGGAACAGGCTGCCCAGGGAGGTGGTTGATTCACCTTCCCTGGAGGTGTTTAAAGCGTGGGTAGACGAGGTCCTGAGAGACATGGTTTAGTGTTTGATAGAAGTGGTTGGACTCGATGATCCGATGGGTCTCTTCCAACCCGGTGATTCTATGATTCTATGGCCCTCTGCTTGATTGTTGGCATGCATACTAGGTGAATACCCTCTAAAATCTCACACTGGTTTGAAACCGCAAGGGTGGTAGCAATGTTTCAAACAGCTGTACAGGACTGTGTCTTATTTTTCCCAGCTTCTCTCCACCAAAACATTGATGATGTACAGCTTCTCAGGGCTTAACAAAGTAGTATAAAGTGTGCAAATCTGCAAGGCTATGTGGCTACCAGGAATATTTTCTTGCTTGGAATGATTCACAAAAGCTACATAATGTTTCTGAGATTGATTCAAGGAGGTTAGCCAAGTTATGACTGACATTGTGGTGGCCAGGTGCTGCGTGAACCACTTCAGCTGTGGAACTGTCAGAAATACATCTTTGTAGTTCTCCTAGCTACACTAACTGCTCTATCAAATCAGATTATATGCATGGGTTATTAAACCACAGCCTGATGGGCAAAGCCTCTCTTTGTCATCAGGTTTCTGGGCATGGTATCATCTTGCTGTAGGTTTATGTACACTAGGCAAGAGTAGTACTCATCTGAAGTTCTGCACCATGAGAAGTTTTCTTCCTCCTAGATATTTCCTGCTGCTCTGCAGTTTATTTCTGAATTCCTCAACATTTCTCAGGAGCTAGAGAACTCAGAAAAGGCATTAGCAGCATATTCATTTATTTCTGTCTAATCAGTGTGATTTTTTTAGGCAAAGTATGATCATAAGAGTATTAATTTCCCTCAGTCTGGAGAAACTGGGGTTATTTTCCATCTAAATTCTCATGCTTTGTTGCTTGACTGTAGGTGGGAGGTTAAGAACAAACACAAGTATCTTTCTCCCTTGTGTAGCCTAAGTTCATCAAGAGAGGGAGACAGTTCACCCCTACTCATTAGTGTTGCTAAAGGGGAAAAGATTTGCCTTTTATGTAAATTTATATTCCCAAATCCCACCATTTTGGACTATTTCCTGGTAAAGTGCACTTGGAATCAATATTTTGTTCTTTTACTGAAAATAATGCAGCTTTTCCCTCCGTTATTGCTGTGGTGTTTGTGTGGGCGGTTTCCAGTACAGGGATGAAGTTTGTTCTTTGCATTTTCTTTTTATTTTGGGATATTGTGCCCAGTTAAATAAGTGGCATTTGAGAGATCTTAACATGGTTCCGAGTAATATTTCTCCTGCGTTTGTCTCCCTAGCATCTTGTTTATTATTGCACACATATTTTTTTCTCCTAATAATGGTTGCATCAACTTGAGGAGTTCAGGGACATGGGGAAGGGTTTAATGCTGAGTCTCTATACCATAATTGTGCCATTTGGAGCCCATTCCAGGTTCTTACTTGAGTGGTAACAACTTCCAATTTGTAGGAATTATGTATTTACCAGACACATCACACACTGTGAGTGTTTTGGGGGCCCTAACCTTAAATTTGCAAAGAACTAAGATGTTTTGGTCCTCTCTGAAAAACTGAATAGAATTGGATGAGAAAGAAAGAATGAAGTAATATTTATAGTAAAAATTGTTACTACTCCCTAGTGGGATTTGATCTGTCTCCTCAACTCAGAGCATACTCCTTTCACACTTGGGTAACTTTGCCAACATCTTTTTTTCACATGTTTGTGAAGCATATGCTCAGGTTTCAGTCATACTTTATTTTGCTTTCATAAAAGCAACATAAAAGCATAATGCTTCATTTGACCGCCCTGTGCTACAGTCCTTATGTCAAACATATCTGACAACACTTGAACTTCGTGGCAAGTCACTGGTCATGAATCATCAAGAGTGGAGTAGATGTGGACAAGCAGTCAAAGATAAAATTTTTACTGTATGATAAATGAAATTATTTGAACTGTAGTTCATACATATTCCATGACATCCTCTGGCTCATACTCCAGCAGAGAACTAAATTATTTGGACTAGTAACTGCCATTGTGGCTGGACTTGGACACCTTTTATGCCTTTATCGTACCAAGTAAAGACATCCAGGTCATACAAACCTTGTTCTAGTTTTCACAGCTTTTCAAAGCACTCTCATCTGGGTTTGGAGGGAGTGGGGGCACTCAGTCACCAAAGAGGGAGACTGTGTGAGTAGCTCATCTTCAAGAACTGCAAAGGTGTGTAACTTCTTCCTAATGCCAAATGCTGCAGAGGTACTCATATTCCTAAGGCACATGGACTTGAAAACGTCAACTTTACTTTACCAAGCATGCATTTCAAGTTTCCAAGTCACAAATTACTTTTTATCATGTTTATGATAAATCTCTGGGGCTTTATGGTCCTTTCTCAAAATGTCTGTAATTTGAGAGTTTTAAACTGTAACCATTCTACAAATATCTAAAAATCGAATTTTAAGATGTGAGGGAACTAATAAAATTGATGGCAAATCTCCCTGTCTGAGATGAGTGAACAACATAGGACGCATGGGAAATATAGACATCAAATTGGGAATATTTCTGTTCCTTGAGGAGAATCTTGGGTACCAAAGAGATTAGCTCAACATAATTATGTCCTTCAGGGACCCTGGTGAGTGTCTTTTCTCAGTACTTATGCTCAATGGCTATCCAATAAACAAGAAATGTGGTCTATTTGAGTTTTAATAGTTCATAAAACTTTCACAGAAGAAATTTAAAGCCACAAGGAATGTTAAATTTGGGCTAGATTTACTTCCTTGAAAATGGTTGCAAACCTCTTGCTTGCCTCAGCAGGAGAGAGGTCATTTCCAAATTAAGCAATGAAGTACTCTTTTAATCAAGGCATCTTAAAATGATAATTATTCATTCTTAATTATTTATCAGCAACACATACATTTGGTTGATATTGCAATACTGTCAATTAACACCATTAATAACTGATGTATTTTGTTGTCTTTGGTATAGTTCTAACAGCAAAATTCATGAGCATCTTGAATAATTTTTTTTTATTAATGGTCTACCTACATTGCTCTTAATTCTTCATACACTTGAAGGTATAGCAAAAAGTAGAGTTTGCCCCTTAATGTTAAACTGCTGGACCTATAAGCACTGTAAGACATTACATGGTTCATCCAGTGATGTGATGAACTTTATATTCTAAGTACTTCATGGCTTGTAAACATCTGTGGACACCAGCGCATAGTGTGCAGTAATGGATCTTGTGTCTTTACAGCGTTTATTCAGGACACCAGTCTATTTTGATTCCTCCCTCAGAACTGGAGACCAATCCTGCTCTGTGGCTTCTTGCCGTGAGCCAGTACAAAGTGAGAGACACTTTTTGTTCGTATTCCGTCATGGAGCTTTGTACTAAGGGACTTGGATCACAAACGGAGTCACTGAAGGTGAGTAATTCTGCTGTCCTGCACAACATACCATCTACACAGTGATGTTTGAGAGCCTTCCCTACCATGAATGGCTGTGGGAAATGCCTGCAGCAAGGGGAAATTCATCAGGGAGCAAGGGCAGCTTCCACAGAACCTGTATTATTACTTGCCAAAGGCTGCACATGAATATCAGCCATTCTCTTTCAGATCACAAGGACTTTAAACATCAAGGAAAGGCTTTTATTTACTTAAGCTTTCTGATTTGTTTTGCAGCTTGTGTTGATAGGCAAGTGTTAGAAAAAAAGAGGCATAAAATTCTAAGAGGCCCAAGCAGTATTAGAGTGTATATTATGTTTTATGAATTCCTTGATTATATGAAGTACTAGTTTGATTTTGGCCCATGTAGTTAATCACATACATATAAGTACTGTGTTGTTTGAACTGAATTGTACTCATTATAGGGGAGCATGGGTATATCTTTTTTTCTTTTTTTTACCCCAGAACTAAAAGCCAGGTAGCCAGTTATGTTTCTGAAGTCATCTAGAATTTCCAGTATGCTACTGAAATAAATTAGGTGTTGGAATACTGGCATTAATGATGTCTGCAACCTTTACAATCCTGACTTAATTTCCTGATCAGTTTATCCAAGACTAGACATTGTTTCGTCTTTGCTGTTACTCTCTGGCTTTCTGCATTAATATTGGGAAGTTAGCATTCCCTCCCTTCAGAATTAGCATACCCATCTCATCCTACATGCTCACACTGAGATGACAAACAACTATGTCTGCTCCTCTACAGCTATTAGACTGTCCTCTGGCCACCCAACGTCCAGATAAGATTGAAATTATGCTAGCACCTCAACCCCTATTCCTCTTGAGTCATAACACCTACGTAATACACTGAAGTACTGCTAACTGTTTTTCATTAAGTCTGCTGATCTGTGGTCTTTGTTACATTTTAACTTGTTTTTAGGCAAGGGGACTGGACCTTTCGCGTGTACGGACATGTGTAGTGGTGGCAGAAGAACGACCTCGGATAGCTCTTACTCAGTCATTTTCAAAATTATTTAAAGACCTTGGTCTGCATCCACGGGCTGTCAGCACGTCACTTGGCTGTAGAGTTAACCTGGCAATATGTTTGCAGGTAAGATTTTTGACTTCTTAAGCTTAAAGTTTTTTTAAGAAAATGGGTTTCAGTAATAAGCATTCATTGTGTTTCCTTTGGCTGCTTGGTTGTAGACACATTAAGAAAATGCATGTGGTACTTAATGTTCTTGCATATACAGGTAGTAAATTTCTGTTACTTTGTCAACTGTTCATTCCTCTCATGTTGCAATCACAGCATCTATTCTGCCCATGAATATAGTAATTCAGAAAAGTGCATGGCAGTGACATAATGTGTACTCTGTGCTCCAAAAATATTATTTATTCATGTAATGTAAACTCCAGTTGCCTAGTGCTTACCTTAGCATGTTACAAAATGGATTCCTTTTGTTTATAAAATAATCCCAAACATTACTTAATTAACTAGATATGTATTTTCTGCGCATAGTTTATTGCTTACAATGGAAAATTATTTTGCTACATCTCTTTCATTCTCTTTTGATCCACTAATCAGAAGAAAGTACCCAGGGATAATACAGGATTTAACTTGCATTCTCCAGGAATCTTTATTGAGTCACGATTTTAAGAACAGATGGAATACTGTAGCTATTTGGTCTGAATTTCTGACTAGTCTCTAGGTTTTCCCCCAGTGACAACACCACCAAGCAATTGAATAGTTTTAGCCTGATCTACAGAATATTATTTTATCTTTCAGGAATTTGAGTAATGAAAGTTAACTTACCTTTTTATAAGGTCTTCAATTTTAATTAATTCTGCCTTGTTTCAAGTTTAAATTTATCCGTCATTTGATTCAGCCACTTTTTATTTTATTACATGTTTTCCAATGTAGAATAAAGAATCTTATTTCTGTAATGACTTAGTCTTTGATAAATAGAGGAAGAATCCTAAGACTTGCTTTCCTGATCTGTCTCATTTTTATGGCTCCTGATCTCTTTCTGTCCTTCTCCTTCTGGTATCAGAACTTCACATGTTATTCCTGTAGTAATTCCACGGGTGTGCTAGTTAGATATAATATGATTTCTGACTTAATAATCTTATTAAATGATACAAAAAACATCTACTGCATTGGCAGCTGCATTGGCTGGGAAGTTTCATACCCATTTTGTCACCTACCACGTCTCCAACCTCTTCAAAGTCACTGTCTCCCCAATATAACATGTCTGTCCTCTCTGTGGTATAGTCCACATTTCAAATCTGGTGGCTACCTGTAGTTTACATTAAAAGTTTTCTCATGCATATAACATGCATAATTGCTTTGCTGTGGAAGCTAGAACAGATCTTCCCAGTGACACTACAAATAAGGTACTTTCTACTCTCTTCCTGATTGTGGTTGTAAAGATGTTTTATTTTATCCACAAAATGTGACAAATACAGGTGATGGCTTCAACACAGACCACTGCGTCTGTCTGTTCTACCTGCCTTAGCCTTTTGCCCTGTTCAGCATCACTAAAGAATCATGACTTTCATCAGACCTTGGCTAAAAGTGACCTTGTACTTCAGCATGTTACCAGAATACGAAAGCAAAATGTATGCTGTCTCCAGTACTACTTGCTTTCTCTCTCACTCCCAGCAAAGTATCCCTTCAGCCAGAGCTGATGTTAATTATTATTATCAAACATGTGACAAGGTAAAGCTGAGCAGGGTTAAAAGTCATTCTGTGTCCCAGAGGTAGAGTTCTTTATTTTGGCATTCTATAATTGCTGTCATAAATATTGTCCAGGAATAAAGTTTTTTAGAAAATCTCCTGTAGTCTCAAAAGGAACACTTAAATCCTTCAAAACAGTTTTACCCTAGTGGAACTTAGTCTTGAGAGAAACATATATCTTGTAGGTTAGAAACATCTATGAGCTCAAGAAGCATCTTTCCTTGTATTTGTTGCATGGATTTGATACAAGTACTGACTGAGATCTTGAAATCTCTTCTACATAATGTTTCTTTGTAAGAATATAGACCTTTTTATTTCTTTCTCCATCTCTACAGTCCTGGATGATGACAAGGCAGAGAGGACAACTTGGAAAACAACAGGAAATCTTTAAGCACTTCCACCCGAGGCAGCACTTTTTGGGCAGTACCAGTGTAGACCAGGTAGAAAGTGTAGGTGGTTGTGCTTTCCCAGTCAGCAACCCATCCAAGATCAAACATTTGATGGGAGGGACAGAACAGGCAGCAAGGACACTGACAGCTTTCCCTGGAGTAGAAAGGGAAAAACGAGGAGAAAGAGATGAGCTGGTTACCTGGTAACAATATTTTTCTAGTTTACTCCTGTGTCTTTATCTTTGAGGTGCCTGTGAAATGTCTTTTACAGGGGAGGGGAAGGAGGAAAGTGATGGAACACCTGTGCTCTGACTTTCTATGCAGATCAGGATGGGGCCCATCAGCTTCCTCCTGTAGCTGTCTTGGAGCTACTTCTGAAAAATAACTGAACTTCTCTGCCTTCTGGTCCATGGAGGGACCAAGCATGAAGGATGCTGTAGGTAACAAGGACAAATTAGCTGCAGAATTTTCTGTGCCACTAATGAAAATCAGGCTTGCAGCAATCTCTGGACTGGTTGTGGTAGTTATTACTGTTAAAAGAGAATTAAATTGTTCAGGGCAAATATTAAAACCAGAGAAAGACACAAGGCTGCAGTAAGCCAAGTTTAGTGCTCTCTCTGGAAGGAATATTGTACTGGGTCTGCCTGGGATGTGAGTAAACTTTTTTTTAGCAGCCCATATGGGGCTGTGATTTGGATTTGTGACTGAAACTGTGGCTAGCACAGCAGTGTTTGACTGTTGCTGAACGGGGCTGCACAGCATTAAGGCCTTCCCTGTTTCTCACCCTTTCACTGCATCACCAACACACTGCCTCTAGCGAAGAGGCTGGGCAAGAGCAAGAGACTGAGAAGGTGCACAGCTGGGAGACAGCTGACTTCAGCTCACCTGGAATATCCCATACTATATAGTGTTATGCTCCTAATAAAAGGCAGGGTTGGTTCCAAAGTAGCCATTGCTCAGAGACTGGCTAGGCATCATTCTGCTTGTGGCAAGTTTTTGCATCTTTTGGTCTTTTTTTTAAATCTTTGCTTCATTTATTAAACTCTCTTCATTTTGACCCAGGGGTTTTCTTGCTTTTGCTCTTCCTCTCATAGAAATATAGAATGGTTTGGGTTGGAAGAGACCTCTAAAGATCATCCAGTTCCACATCCCATGCCATGGGCAGGGACACCTTCCACTAAATCAGGCTGCTCAAAGCCTCATCCAAGCTAGCCTTGAACACCTCTAGGGATAAGACTTGACTTCTCTGGGCAACCTGTTGCAGTGCCAACCATCCTCACAGTAAAAAATTCCTTCCTGATGTGTGCGGGAAAGGTGAATACATTCAGAGAAACTGGAAGTTCTGATCAGCATGTAGTAAGGCTGGGCTTTCGATTGACTATGTGTACCTGCCTTTTGATTGTGTTAACTCCTTAACTGATGATTGCTTTTTAGATGGTTCTTTAAAGAAATCCTTGAAAGAGTTATTTCACCAAACTATAAAAATGGATAACTCTCTGAAGGAATATTATTAATAGAGACTATGAATTTAAGAATAGCACAGAATGAGGACCTTAAGTGAGGTGATTAACAGCCTGGCTGACCATATAGCTTAGTGTCAAGCTTTATTGAGTTCTACTAAGATGTTGCATCTCAGTCCACAGGACAAACTAAAAGCCATACACTATCTAAAGAGTGATGTGGCTGGGGTGAAGAAAAGCCATTTCTGAACAGGCTATATTTGGTAATATTAACCTTCCAAGTGGAATGGTTTTTGAAGCATTTAAACCAAGAGTAGTTTGGCAAGTTTTTAAAGGGTTTTGAAAAGCTACTAAAGATGTTACAAGCATCACACATCACTGAAAAGCATGTCATTTTCATAGATAATACAAAGATACAGGATTATGTCCTTTGAAGCATCTGGTAGCAGGCACTGCCAAAGACTGGGTACTGACTTAGACTGAATGCTCCTTCCAAACTGTCTGGAATTTTATGGCTAGTGATATTCCAGAGTAGCTTGATGGCTGTTATGCTTTCCGGGCTGAGGAGTACAATGAATTTTAATCCTTCATCAACAATATTCATGAAATCAGCATTGTCTCCAATATGTTCCAGAAATGGGGCATGATTTTGGATTCTTCATGCTGCATAAAAATACTTCTAAAGATGTTTGAGTCGATAGCTTTCTTCCAGGTTGTGTCATCTGTGAGATCAGCATGTGGTTTCTGGAATACTAACTTCCACAGGGATAACCATAATCCAACCTATTCTATGATCTTTCCAAAATCCGTATCTACTAACCACCTTTATAAACATATCTCAATATTCTTCTCTATTGTCCCTTGCTAACAAAAAGCCTATCCAGGCTTTCTTCTCTGTGAAGAGAAGACAATTTGGAGGTGATCTTTGATACCTTCTTCACTTGCTTTCCCATGTTTTGTACAAACTAAAGACTCAAATATTTCAAGGGAAAGGTGCCCAGATTTTTCCAAAAAGCTTTTACTGTTATTAGCCCCTGCAAAAAAGAAGGGGCGGGGGGCTAGGGGGCATATGTGCATGTATGTGTTTGTGTATACAAACTTCATAGTAGAATTTGACCTTTTATTAAAGATTACTTTAAAGCCAAAATCATTGTGATAATCCCTTTGGCACAAAAAAGCCTTAGTCTACGAAGGGATCTTAATTTGAGGATTAAGATCACTAGCATTGTCATTTGTACTCATTTCCTCTCAAATTCAGAGCATATTTACTATGATTCTTTTGATGTAGTCATTTTGGACTAGATTTTTAGAGATACGCTTTTGAAAATAAATAATTCTCTCCATCTTTAGGCACTTAAATATCATTAATATCCAACCTTTTATGGTTGTATAGTCACAGATAATGGTCCAGGGATTTCTGAGATGAAAAGATTGCATCCAGCACATTTTAATTCTCAATAACTAGCATCGCAGCATTCTCAAGAGAGAGAAAATAGATATGAAAAGTAGCCTGTTTCTTACAACAGCACAGATGGTTTTCTAGGATTTTAGCTAATTTCCATTTAAACACTTGAAATAAACATTTTCATTTTATTCAACCTACTACTCAGTTTCAGATGTGGAAATCTTCTTGAAGTTGTTCTTTTTCCATAGTTAATCCTGAAAATGTAGTAACAAATATGCCCAACATAGGGCAAGAGAGCAGGATTCATCTTGCTTCTTTTATGCCACCTCTAAGTGAGACAGCAATATCCATCTGTAGTGAGTAGAATCAAAGAAATACTTCAAGAGAGCTTCAGAAGAGAAGCCTCAGGTACTTATCATAGGTTGGGATTCATCAGCATTAGGAGGTACTTCTACCTTATAGTGCACACTTCCCTCTCTGATGGCTGAAGTTACATGAAATTAATCTTCTCCTTGCTGCCTAGCAATGGGAACTTTGTTAATAAATTTAGGGTTTAAAGTTAATGTTTCTTTTTACTTAGTGATAGATCACATTTTTTAGGGTCTTCCATATTTAAATTAATAAGAGGTAGTTCTGCAAAGAGTGCATCAGGAGACCATACGCGTTATCAGAGGTATGATTCACATTTAGCAATGTCATACCGCTCTGGGTGAGTTTCCTCAAATTCTCTGTTTTCCCACCTTTACTATGAGTCATGAAATTCTTTTCACAACTCCAGTGGCAGTGTTTGTGTATGTGAAATTGTTAAGTGCACATCAAAAAGTCCATTTCTGAGAATCACTGGAGCAGAAGTAGACTAAGAGTAAACACTAAGGCCATGTCCTTAGATAGCAAACCAAAACAAAGCCCAAAACAACAGTTATTTTTAAATACTTATGACTTCTAATGGCCTAGTTCCTAGTTTTTAGCTCTGAGGAGGGAAGCAGGGGAGAGCATGCAGCTTGGCCTTTGACTTCAGTGGAAACTGGGTACAGGCTGAGTCATGGTCATCCTTACTGCTGACTCTGTGCAGTTTTGACCTGCAATGGTTTCACAGAGAATAAAAGCTTGGCATGTTAGAGGTTTGCATGGACCAAGGATTGTTCACTGGTGACAGACTATGCATGGGACAGGATTATTTAGTCCAAGGGATGTGACTTATGATGTACCCATTTTCAAACAGAAAATTTTATTTGTCCAATTTTATTTCCTTGAAGACTACCTAGCCTGTTTTTAGCAAGTATCAAATACAACAGAAGTTGTGGGTTTTTTTCCTGTTACCAGCCTTACAGATACTGTCTCTGTATCACAAAACAAATGTGTGCAGACAAGTTGAGTCAGGCGGTCTGGTCTTGGCTAAGACTCATCTTCTTTTGAAACACTCTCAGCTGAAGCTGGCTGCAGAAGGACAATGCTGAGACTTCAGCTGCTGTTTCTCAAGCCCTCCCTTGCTTCACGTAAACTGTATGAGGCTTTGATTCTCTCGAAGTGCTCTCTACACCTGCAGTATAGTCAGAGGCAATGAATTATGTAACTGATAGATTTCAGCAGTTCTGCTTTCCTGCAGTCACACTGCTGTGTTCAACCTGGCTTATTAGTAATATTTCTATTTTGGGGCAGCAATGTAATGAGCAGATCCATCCTATCTTTTAAATGCTTCATCTTCCCCCGCATTCAAATTAAACTTGTTTTTTTAAGATGCTACTGTGGCAAAGTCCTGTAATTTTCAACTGGAGTTCAGAAGTTGGGTGAGAGGGATGCAGGACACCAGTGCTCTAAGAGCTGGTTACTTTCACAAGTTGTAGGGCAAGTCCCACTGGTGTTAGATGCTCTTTGTGACAGCAGCAGCTTAGGACTGACCAACATTGTATTTTGTCTCTGCTGCGTTGTTGGTCATGGTGGAGAACTGATGGTTTTTAAATTGGCTTTTAATATTACTGTTCTTTATGTGTACTACACTGTTTATCATAGCAAATAGCCTGAGAATGAAGAATTACTGAACTACAAAGTTAATTTTCATTACCATCTTCTGGTAATAAGGTTGTGCTCAAAGCCTTGATTTTATTTCACTTATAGAGCAGGTTAATCTGTATGAAACAAGGTGTAAGTATCTTTCTCTGTTGTATACTAACTTTTTTTTTTTCCAAAAGGGGAACTTACTCTTGATTTCCAGACAACATGGCTTGCAAACTTCTCGTAGTACTCCAGTCTCAATGGATATGCATAAAAATAGCAGGGCCATAATGTTTACTGACTTCTTCATTAAAGCAAAACAAAAAAAAACCTCAGTGTGCTAGACACATCTTTTCCACTAACAACATTGTCTGTAGTGTCCTAAAACCATTTTAAGTCTGTTTGTCCAAGGTTAGCAGTCTACAGCTGTCTCTTCTGTTGCTCTACTAAAATGTTGACACCTCATTTTTTACTTTTTTTAACCTTTAATGGTATAATGGTTAATTTGTAAGATTCCTGTATTTGACATTGTTTTTCTTTTTATTTTACTCCCTGCTTTTTGCATTCTCCTCTTTTGTTTTCCCCACCTTTCATTCCCATTTTTGTATTATTATTTTCGTCCTGTGTTATCTTCTTTCCTTCTTTCCCTCATCCCTGCTATTCCTGCTGCTATAGCCTCACAGGCTGGGGAAGCTGGCCGAGCAGGTAGGGGATTTTCATGTTCCCTCGATACCCACCTATCAGCTTCCAACAGTGGGACAGACTAGAAATTGAGTCTGGAGATTTGGAGATTTTTCAGATCCTTCTATGAAATTATAAACAAGTCCAGTATAGCTTTATCTGGATGCAGGTTTCATGAAATACTAGCTGTCTGTAACTGTTATTTCATTCACACTGAAAATAACAAATACTGTAGTGATTCTCTTTGATTTTCAAACTTGACTGTTTCCATTATTTTATAAATCAATTCAGGTTTAGTTTTATTTTTAAAGATAACCAATTTTTCCTTGATTTTATTTTTTTTTAACATTACATATATTTTAAATAAGTTCTCCACTCAGCACTAGTCTGTTACACTGCTGAGTTTACTAGTAGACCGAAAATTGTGTTGTAATAGCTAGAGAGGATATCGTATCTTGTATTGTGTATAACAAGCTAAAGAGGCTAACATGCATGTGCAGCTGTATAACTCTTTTTCTCCTCTGGTGGTGGGTCCCTATCAGTATGTGTACAGTAAGTATCAGTCGGTAGTGGTAACTTTCTTCTCCTTTAGAATCAAAAATTATCTATTTGTGGAACTCCATTACAATCTTTAGTTTTCAACAAATTGTGGAACTACCAGCCAATGTTACAAAAATGAAAAAATTAGCCTAGTGTGAAGAATTATACCCTATAGTATATCCCAAATGGTACAGAAATCATCAGGGCTGATTTTCCCTGCTGTTTTAGATAGTAAACGTCTAATAAGGGAGTTCCACCACTTGTCGATTACCCGAGTTAGGTGAGTTTATCTGACGAAAAGAAAATTTCCAAAGTTACGGTGTTCCAAGATGAAACCGTGCTTTTCTTCTAGCTTTCCGCTTAGCAGTGGCATGAGGTATGCAGCAGAGAAAAGAACCCTAGACTAGAACATTAACAATTCACACATGTTTGGTGTTGATGAGTTTGACATTTTGGAAGAGGAAAGATTGTAGCAGGTTACAAAACTGCAGCAAAGCTGTGGGTGGAAAGGCCTTAAAGACTGTATAATCTGTGCATGAAAGGACACTAAATTAGTTTGCTGCTTTTGAAGTAACTAAATATTATGACATAAATCAAGGACTTAAATTATGCAGTGGAAGACCAAAAAAGAACAGAATAATTGCTTATAGACCTTCAGTCCACATTGGTTCATGTCATGCGTGCTACCTTTACTATCTTTAGCTTCAAGTATATTCTCCGTTGCATGTGTGGAAGACTCTCAGTAAACCATGCTTCACCTTCCTGACCATGTGCTTCTGCCATTAAACTGTGTCTCCTCAGCAATTCCTGCGTTCCTTTATATGGCAAAATGTGTTTAAAATGTGTTTTTTGTATGTATCCACATGCTGATTATTTGGCCTTTTGTAGCAAATAAAAAATATGTTGACATGTGTATGGTTAAATAGTATGGCCACTTGATGTTTTTCCAAACTCCAAGGTAACAAGTACCTTATGGTAGGTAAGTTTTCCAGTGCTCTGTCTGATTCTGTAAAGCTGAGCTTTGTTTGATGAATAGCTTAAATATAACTTGTTGTTTGATCAGCATAATTAGCAGGGAAATGAATGTTTGGTTATTAAGGGGATAAAACTCTGCTCCTCCCAGCCTGCAGGTTCTGACTAGCTGATGTTGTTGTTTACAGGGAACGTCTGGACCAGATCCCACCACAGTCTATGTTGATATGAGGGCACTGAGGCATGACAGGTCGGAACCACCTTTTTCTTTTTTTCTAATACACACAACTAACAGAGTTTCTAGTAAGAAATCTACTTTAACACACCTCATGGTCCTTGAAAACCTTTGTAATCATCGTAAATAATTTCTGCTAACTACTACCAGCAAGCAGACACAGGCATCTTTATTAATTGGTTAATTAATTTTTACTGTTGGTAAAACTGAAGCCTGTGACATCACCACTGCAATAACTAAAAAGATTCCCTGCTTTTATTTCCTTGAGGATTTTATTACACTTGTATTCAGGTGGTGCAGCCTAGTTGTTCCCTAAGAAATGGAGTCCCATTGGGCCTCTTGGCTTCTCAGAAGTGTTTCTTCTGGGCTGGGAGACCAGAAGGGAAATTTGCTGCAGTTCTCAATGCTTCTAGACTCTGAGGGAGTGGATTATTTGCTTTGGCTGTTGTGAGCAACCATTTTCTGTAACTGTCAGTATTTTCTAGTTCTGTAATGTTAGATACATATACAAGAGGCAAGAATTACAATTCACCACTAGTGGTTGGTGTTAAGATGTCTGAAATCTTATAGTTGGAGGGAAACTTCTGGTTTTAGGTGTAATTTTAGAAAATTCCCGTGCATGTGTATTTCACTTTTCCAGTACTCTGGTCAAAAGGCTAGCAGTTGGCCTCTTTATAAAATTTCACAAACCAATAATTTTTGTACTAACTCTTGAAAAGATGAACAGTGGTTCCTTTTAAAAAAATCATTATGCAAATAGGGCTTTTTAAAATTTGTTTGTTTGTTTGTTCTTTTTCTTTCACCCCTCTTAAAAGCCTAACAGAGAATTGGTTCCCCTTAGGTTAGGTAAGGCTCCCCTTACCAGCTTTGGCTATATCAAAATAACTGGCTCAGCTTGTAGAGTGCAGACCTCAGGACACTGCAGGCCCAAATTATCCTCTGGGTGGTTAAGTCAGATACATGTGTAGATATTTTCTTGTAGCACATGGAGTTTGACAGGAGGAAGAAAGGAACTGCAAGATATTCGTCTCTCTTACCACGTTTCTTTATTCTTTTTGCACACAACGTTGACAACAATAATGCATATCTTTGATCCATTCTTTGGGATACTACAGTCTGTATAACCCAGCCATAGAAAACTTGGTATTCTTGGCCCAGCAACTGTGGTACTATGTGGAGACAGACATGCTCATACTGGAAAAAAGCCTTTTCATATCAATGTTATCTTTATGAGAATCTACCCTCTCTGTATTGCAGTTTAGAAAGGAAACATGTTTGAGGAGTTGAATGATTCACATTGTAAAAAAGAAATGAGAAATAGAGTATTTCTTTGCCTAAGATCAGAGTGAACACTGTGACCAGGACAACTAAAGCAACCAGCCTGAGGTGGTATCCTAAGCTCCTTCTGTAGTTACTTTAAAGGCACGCACAACACCAGTGTATCACAGCTCTCTCCGATTTGTACCAGCATGAGATAAATTGGCTTTTAAGGTATGTTCTTTTCTGTATCAATGAAGAAGGAATCTTACCTGACTAACTTTGGAAATCAAATGTTTTTTTTTTAATAGACTCCATAAGCTGATACTTCTTTACCCATAGTTTTTGCTGTAATCCCAGAGGTCTGCAGTGGCTGCGGTTAGATTGAACATGGTATAGATAGATATGTATTAATGTCATTTGAATGCAGGAGAAAGAGCTAATGAATCATTAAAAATAAAGTAGCTATAGATAGGAAAGAAAAAAGTAAATGTAGATTAATTCTTTATTGCAATTATTTTTTCTGAGAGGAAAAGGAAATTTATAGAACATTTATTGGAAGGGAAGTAGACAACAAGAGAGTATAACATTCACATTTAATAAAAACGATAAACAAAAATAATTATGTATATCTTTATTTGGAGGAAATGAGATTTGCTGTTCATAAAAGCTGCATAAACTATGGGTACACTATTTCCTTGCCTTATCATGTCATTGAGAAGTAGGCATCATTATCAAGATCAGACTTTGCAGTGTATTCATTTATATTTAGTGACTAGTTCTACAGAACATGAAAGATGATCTTTAGAGTTGGCTTCTCAGATTGTGGTAATGTAGATTTTAATTTGATGGATTAAAGCTGTGCCTCATTTACTCAGTCCTGTGGAATCCAGAATTAGATTCATGGATCATAAATTAGGGAAGAAAACAAGTTTATTTGACATAGCCTCTTCACAGTTGCTGTTTCTAACCACTTTACTGGAGCTGAATGTCACTATTGCTTAACAGTAACTGAAAGATTGCTGTATGTAGCTGTGAAACCGTAGAGTAACAAACCACCAAGTCTTTGCTGGTCAGCCAGTCCCACACCCATATGAAAAAACTACACTGTACTCTTAATGTGAGAATTTTTTTTCATGTTTTCAATTTTACAAGATATTTTCCACAATTTGAAAAAGACTGAGCATTTTTGGTTTTCTTGGCATGATAACACTTTCCAGTGGTAGCAAAAAGCAGTTGTAGTTCATCTCTTTGAGGTTATTCAAGTCCTATTTCCTATTCACATCTGTAAAAATTAATAATCAGTTTGAATACAAATGTTACAAGCTCATCCAGTAATTATGCATTTGGCCACTTCACAACTTATGAAGATGTCACTGTTTGATTGGAGTTTAGATCAAAATACCTGTGGTATGTACAATTTGGATAGAGATCTAGGGGTGACTGGTTGAGCAAACTAGATGTTTCCTTCCAAGTCTGACTGGATTCGGATTATTTGCTTCTTATATCAGGCTGGAGGTTCTCAAAGACTTTTATTTGTGCCCATGTGTGGTTTTGAGGCACCAGTTTAGTAGTGGTGCTCATACTGGGACTCTGCAGCTGTGGCCAACTGAGGGAAATGTTTGAGACTGGGCTCACCTGGAGGTTCAGGAAACTTGTGCCAAGGGGTGCAACCCCTCGGTCAGGGTCTGATATCAGTTGTGGTACTGGAAGAAGGCTTGATTGCCTAGCTGTGCTCATCTAGTACAGTTTTAGATGCTACAGCTGCTCCAGCAAAGTCTTCCATAGAGCTTGTGTTGTGTTTCCTAACATTAAGGAGATGTCCCAGGCACCCTGTGCTGTCTCAAATGACATTAGACACACACCTCCTTTTGGAAACTGAGTGATGCCCTAATACAGCTCTGGCTTGCTTTTGGTGACAGTACATCAGTGTTGTACTTGCAATCTCATTAATTTCCTAAAATTCAGTGTCCTCAAAATAGCCAAGAAAGAGTAAGCAAAAACAGGCAAGTCCCTCATGGGCTGTTTAAGAAAAAAACAGGGTAAGATTCCTGAGTTAGCACCAAGTTGCTGATATACCCCTGCATTGCAGTGCAGTGCAGTTTAAAGAGGTTAACTCAGATCTAAAAGGCAAAATAGGTGGCTTAATGCTTCACCACACATGAGCTGGCCTTGCGGCAGGCTGTGCTGGCACAGCACGGTTGGTGCCAGCTGCTGACTCACTGTGCGGCTCAGGTCACATAAATGTACCCACGTGCATTTGTAGGGAGGGCAGATGCATCAAAACTCCAGGCGTGGGCACCCCAGTGGGTCATTGGCTGCATTTCTGTGCCTCTGGGAAAACAACTTTTTACTCCTTTCCCCAACACCCCACCCCCACCCCCCCCAAAAAAAAGAAATATACTATATATTAATTTTCTTGTCCTGTTGTCTAAACTGCTGGTTTTCAGATCACTCCATTGTCGGTTTAGCCCTGTCATGTCCTCCTCAAAAAGCTTTTCAGATTTTTAGGTAGTTAAGCACAAGATGCTTAAATATGCCTAGGAGTGTTTGGAAGATAAAAAAGAGAAAGAGACTCTTTTCTCATCATACCAAAACACTTGAAAGATGTTGGCTTTTATGATGCTTATAAGTCCAAGCCTCCCTTTTACCCAGGATATTCTAAAATGATATGTACATGATTTATTAAATTAAAAATGTTAAATGAAAAATACATCCTGATATTAGCATAAAAATTTCACAGCCTCCTCATCCTTACCAGCAGGCTACTTCTTGGTAGAAAAATTATCTATTAGCAAAACAAGCCACTCCATCAAAGTGAGAGTAGACCTCATGTATTCCAAATAAATCTTCCTTTCACATAAACAGGGCAAAAGTATTTTTAAGTGTTCTTCAGGAGGTCAGGCATAATTTTAAAATGTTTCAATATATTTGCAAATATTCTAAAATATATGGATATATGGGGTTTTTTTAGAATCATTCAAAACTTTTGAAAAGGTTACTGGTTTTACGTGCTAGTTTAAATTTTGAAATTACCTTAGATTTGAAACTAAGCCAGTATGAATAAGAAATAACATGTAATGAAAAACATTGAAATAGTTTGACTGCTTTTAATTTTTTCTCAGATTTTTATCGTAGAAATTGATTTTTCAATATTTCTGTTTATTTTATATTTAAAATGTTGTATAGAGGATTCCCTCAAAAGTTTAAATTAGTGAGCTGAAGCATCCATCTGTTGATGGCTGAGAGGAGTCACTGATCTTCTCCTGAAGTTGAAACTTTCTATCTGTAAAGATGCATCCTTATATTCTTCTTTATAGCAAAACCATGTCCATAAAGAAATCACTGTCCTACCCTGACTGGGGCAAGGAAAGATCTATATTGATATCAGAGTTTATTTTAAGAGGTCAAAAAAAAGTAACAGGAATCAAATCTATTGCAATCTATGTCAGCCCCCAGAAGCAGGCAAAAATGTCACCAGTGTACATGTTCAGTAGCAGGTATTGAGAGCTAAAGAGCTCTGATGAAGTGAAGGTTTAGATTTTTAGGACAGGGACGCATTAATCAAGTTACACATATTAAAGAAGATTTCAATATAATTTTGCATGCATTTGTAATAAGCAGTTTCCCCTTCTTTTGACTTCAAATTGCATTTAAGATGATTATTGAACTGCATCCACATTTTGTACCGAACTGGGAAAGAATGAAGAATTAAAACCTGTGTCAGTAAACACTGTTCTCAGTTTTAATGATAACATCTCGAGTTTGTTATATGCAGGCACAGTGCTGCCTTTAAATTCTAAATTCCCTTTGCTGAAATAATAGTTGCATAAAATTATCATTTCAAGTTTTCAACTTTATCTAGTTAAGTCTGTATTTTTTAAGTAGGGTTAGAAAAATGTAGAATTTAATTTATTAAGTACTTCGGGGATTTACTAGATTTCCTTTTGAGCTATATGTAATGGTGAGCTACTTGGATAGTTTCTTGCTCATAGACATGGTGAGGCAGCTGTCACCAAAGAGACAAACAAACCCAGATGTAAGATATTGCCAAATAGAGTAGAAGCACCAAGACATCTTTGGGTTCAAGTTATTAATTTTTAATTCTGTCTGTTGTTCAGTGTGTGGCTTTCAGTATCCAAGCTCTTGCATTGAAATACTCCCACTCCATTATTAGAAAAATTATTTTAGCCTGATTACCTTCTATCTATTAAACAAGGAGTTTGTGGAGCATTACAAATAAATGTCTTCTCTTCTTATGTGCTCATTGACATCTTGGAGTGATACAAATTAGTGTCTCTCCTGAAAAAAAAAGTTACCCTTGTATGTACTTAAACCATTAGCAGACTTAATATCTTAGGAGGTCATTTGTATGTTGTGCTGAATCTTATTTATCATCTTGGACTTCGTAGGCATTCAGAGATTCCTGAACTTCCATCAGACTTATTCAGATATTGTGTCCTTGACAAAGGTGATTATGAAGGATGGAATTTCTGAATCTCATTTCCCAAGAAAACAAGGAAACACCTGTGGTGTTTCAAATATATGTGAAAACAGTTACTTAGTATTTATTTTTATAGATTGTTTATATGCTGAGCCAAGTCTCAGATGTGGGCTCTGTCAAAAGGAATCAGCTATGGTTTTGGCTTCATTTTAATGTATTCTAGCATTTCAGGGTTAATGCAGGAAGAGAAAAGTAGCCTTTTATTCTATCTGTCAATTGTTTATCCTTCTTCTCTGTATTTCACTGGAGCTTTCATGTTGTGTATACATTGTTTTGTGTAATACCAAGCAACAAAGCCACAGGAGCTTTTTTCTAATTCTCAAACATTTCCACTCCATCTACCTTGAAAAATAGTCTTATTGTGGGTTTACCAGACAAAAGAACTACTTAGCTAGATTATTATCTAAACTATAGCTGCAGCAGTGCTCTGTAGCACAGTCACAGCGTGGAGAATAACCATTTTATGGTTGCATAGTTGGAAAAAGAGGCTGGGGTGGTAGATATGTCAGCAGGAGACATGCTAATGGCAAGTGACAGTAAAGTAGTTACCTTTTGTGAAACTTTAATTGGTTAATCATACTTGAAAGCCATTTGACAATGGTAGCAAGAGAGAAATTTGAAGAACGCTCCCTAATGTGCTGGGGACTAGTGCTTTTTCCAGCTCTTGTAATGGATTACAGCATATGTAACCTAGTCACAGGTTACAGACAATCCTAGTACTCAGTTATTCACTCTCTGTGGAGTCCAGAGGGGTAATTAAAATCCATCATTGCCCCCTTTGACATACAGTTACCTTTTACCTTGAGGAGGTGAAGAGTGTAGAGTATTTTGAGGTTTAAATTGCTCTGTACCTGGTGAGCAGTTCAAAACAACAGACCTAACAAGTCATTGGCCTTGGAAGGCCACCCGGGCTTTATACGCAATAAGCTCTTTTACAGATTGAGTTGCATCAGATACTGCCTCTACCAGCGCTATTGCAGCCATCCTGAGTTTCAAGGATCTTCTCATATAGGTGACTCTAATTCCATGTTGCACATGTTAGCCATGCTTTTATTTTATTTTTATTTCTGATTGTCTGTTGCTTTAGCTATTTAGGGTTTTTTCCCTGTTATCACAGAAACAGGTTTTTAATGGAAAAAAAATGAAAAGCTACTCACCCACATGAAGTCAGCTGAGAGGAAGAGAGGCTGAGTTTTTTTAAATAAAACCTAAGTCCCTCAAAGGTTTGTAAGTACATTAAGTTACGGTGCAGTTTGATTTTGTGGAATCTTTGTAGGAGTGTTTGGCTTTGGGGTAGTTTGCCCATTAATTGCAGAACCTTATTAGTGAATTTAAGCTATCTGTCATGGTGCTGGCAAAACTCTTTGTTCTTCATGTTTTTGCTTAGAAGAAGATACAACCTTGGCCTCTTAGTGGCATTTTGGTTTGCTTGTGCCATGCAGATTCTGCTATCCTAGAAATCCCATTAGCACTTTTTCTGATCTATGGAAAACTAATCTAAAAGAAAGAAAAATCAATTCAGGATGATAAGCATCTATCTTATCAACACTTCCAGTTCTGACTTAGAGAAGTCCTGCTCTGGTTAGCATGAAGGAAAGGTTCTCTCTTACCTTGCTGTTCCTGTCTACATCAGGGGAAAAACTGAGAAACTTGTTCAATCTCAATGATTAGGAATAACGCTGATGATGTGGGAAGCCAAAGAGGACCAAACTCTTCAGAGGTTCATCTAAGGGATTGTACTTACTACGTATGGGGATCTGGAGTCATAAAGCAATTTATAAATGTACTTTTTACAAAAGCTTTGAAAGATCCTTTATGTTTCCAGGCTTAAAGCAACTTCCGTTGTGGGGCAGGAGAAAGAGACAAACCTCCAATAACATTCAGATAGGAAGTCAACCCCTCTTCTCCCAGTCAATCTGAGCTGTGAGACTCAGCTAGGCGGATGGGAGCCCCACAAAGCAATTTCTGTGCTTTTCAAGGCAGGATTATGAGCTCTTGAAGAATTTCCACCTTGAAACAAGTCTGTTTCTTCCTTGGTAGAGTAATCTTCAAGGGATCAGAATATTATGATTGTAGTAGAACAGGACAATAACAGTCAACTCTAAATGTGGTTTTCGAAAGAGGATGTGGTTTAGCATGCTTTAACTACAAATCAAGAAATTCCTGTTACATTTCCCTGGAGGGCTTAGGGAAAGAGAATACTGTCGTGTGTACCAAGTAAGACAAAGACAAAACAAAAAGTTGTACCTTTCCAGAAAAGTAGGTGCAGTGCAGTTGTATATTTGTGAAGTTATTTGCAAATGCCATTGGCATGTGATTCCTCAAACGTGAGTCAAAGAGCGAGATTGAAAATGTTTCCATTTCTGTTTGTTTTCTACAAACAAGTTTTTAATTTCCCACTAATATTCCAACTTATTAAAATAAACCCACGTTTTTATTCCTGAAGAATGCCTGATGCTATTTAAAAAAAAAAGAAAGGTATTTTCAATTTCAGAGTATACTGAGCTTCTTTTGTGTTACAGGTCCTTCTCTTTCAATCATTCTCCTCACAGAAACTGGGAATTGATACAGCAAGCTGGCCACTCACATTTCTGAGGGAGAGCTATTAAAAATTCCTCCCTTTTTTCCCTACAAGCAGTACTTCTTTCTTTTTCTCTCGCAGAGTTTGCCACTAGCCTAACCATAGAGTTACAGGAATGTCTTACAAAAACAGTATTTTCATTATTCTATTTTCTCTACAGATAAAATTATTATTTATTGGATTTTTAGAGATAGTGTATTCTGAAATTATTTGCTTTGTTTCCCTCATTTTGGTATATACTACTAATGGAAGACTGAACAGTCATTCTCCAGAAATGCTAAGAGTGAACATTTGCTGTTTCACTAGTGGAGGAAAAGCAC
This sequence comes from Piaya cayana, assembly GCA_013389865.1. NCBI lineage: Eukaryota > Metazoa > Chordata > Aves > Cuculiformes > Coccyzidae > Piaya > Piaya cayana. The sequence continues at coordinate 18,052 of WAAB01010849.1, read as the reverse complement.
TGCTTGCCCCTACTGCTACCTTAAAGTGCATTTCACAATAGAGACATCTGCTTTGGAAGGAAAAATATTCAATGCATACTTGTAAAATTTGGAGTGAGCCTTTGTAGCTTCTGCAGACCTAGCCACAGTCTGTGGTGTGCTATCAAATATGGAGCTTTCTAAATGCTTTCCATTCCTCTTTTCTTTCCCTGCTTCTCTTGCCAGCTTTTGTGGAAGGACAGGGCCTTTCCTGTCCCAAACACTGACTGGGTTTTTTGTGACAAATAATTCAGTAGAAGGTACTGTGCTGGCAGATACCCCTGGGCAATGGGCTTTGTAACCTTTGAGACCCACTCCAGCACCACTAGCTTCAGGCATTCGTTCAGCTCCTGTCAGTAAAGTCTCCAACTGTGAGGATCTTGAATTGTTAGGGTAGGGAAGGAGAGCTCTGAAAAACAGTGAAAACATCTATTTTCATACAAGGAACCCTTGGTAACTGTGTTAGGGATGCTGTATCATCTTAAATAGCTTTTTTTCAATAGCTCTTAATATATTGCTTCAAGCCTTACTTATCCTTCTTAAATATTACATACACTAGAAGTGTCTGTAGAAGATGAGCTTAACTTATGTGAAGAGTCATGTGAAGCTCAGCTGGATTTCTCAGTAAGTCTCCAGTGAAGAGGACAGTCCCTTTTCAGTGCCTTCAGGTGTATAGTGCACTGCTGCTCCTGGTTCTTTAGTTCTGAGGGGTAATCTGCAGCCTTAATTCAACTGAAAACGTTATCTCCATGTGTTGAAGGTTTCCATGCACAGCAGATGTCCCTGGTGGTTGTTAAGAGGCAGAAACTTCCTGCAGTGTGCCTGCTCCATGAGTTCAGCTGGTGGTGTGAATTTTGAAGCTTGTAGCAAAATAGAGAGGTGAAGAAGAATTACTTGAATTAAAAAAAATTTACCTTTGAAAACATTGTGTGAATATAGAATATTAGTATTACATCAGGGAAACTGAAATTATTTCCATCATTCCATGCTCAGGGACATGGTTTAGTGGTTGATAGGAATGGTTGGACTCGGTGATCCTTGAGGTCTTTTCAGACCTAGCGATTCTGTGATTTGTTAACAACAAATAGGGTTATTAAATTACATGAAAATGTTTTCAGATGCTACATTTGTTATAATGAAAGTTTTCCCTATGTGTGGGGTCTTTTTCTCCATTCAAACTAGGAAAATAAAGCATTACAAAATAGAAAAAGTGTATTGCATTGAACAGAATCATCATATCACAACTGTGACTGCAAAAAGTGCTGCAAAAACAGTTAGCAGTAAGACATGTCCTGGGGGGGAGGCAGGAGCCAGGGGTGTAACCTAAATAAAAAGATAATGGCTGCAACATTGTTCCTGCTTTTGCAAATAAGAACCTGAAGCACAGAGAAGGGTGATGCTGTGCCTGATGGGGCACAATAGGTGTGAGGCAGGGCTAGGAGGGAGACCAGAGTCTGCAGAGTCCTGAGCCAATGCATTCACTTAAAGTAGTTTGTGTGTAGTGCTTTATGCAATGTGCAAAGTTAATTTAAATACATGTAATGTAGTTCACTGTAATGAAAGCTGAACATTTTAAAGTACTCCAGCTTTGAGAACAGACATAAATATGGCTTTTTTTACACATCCCTATAGTGTTATATGATAAAATTGCTATTATTTGTTTAGTCTCTAAAGCTTTGAATATTCCCTTCCTGGACCTGAGTTCCTGCCTCATTTCAATCCCTTTGCAACTTTCTGAACTGTCTTAAATCCATGCATAACCTTTTCTACTTATTTGTTCAGCCATCTGAAGGATTGGAAGCTGTTTGCTTTTGACCTCAGGGAGTTTGAGACATGAAATGTAATTTAGGTTTGTTGTGAAGAAAAGGAAGTAATTTACTGCTAATTCTTTAATTTAACTGGTTGATTATAGAATTAACAGGATTAAAATATGTCCTAGACATATAGAAGATTTAATGGATGTTCATTTTTCTGGCTAAAGTTTGCCTCAGTCCAAAACCTCCCTTTTTCAGTCCCAGTTGTCTTTATCCATTATCTGAATTTGTTATGTGATGGGGTGAAAACTGCTCTGAGGAAACCAGGATGATGCAGGGAAACTTCTCCATTATCTGAATTTTCCCTTCAGCTGAAGTGTTCAGCTATGCCATTTGCCTCTTTTTCTGATCTGGCTGTTTGAACTAGGTGTTTTATTTTGGAAGGCAGAGCTTATGTTCTTTGATCCATATTCCTGTTTTTTGTAGAGTGAGCTCATTGACTTGTAATTCCAGCTTATGTAGAAACGATATATTATTTGAGTAAAGAGTATGCACTGGAAGTCTTGAGTGTGAAAGAGCCCTCACCCTAGTCCAGGATCCCATTATCTATGGTGGCCTTCTTTCCTCTGACTACAGAAAATCAGAACAGCCTGCATTAGCCATTTCCTACTGTCAGTCTTACTCAGGCACCATCTCAACATTAGACAGTGATATTTATCTTAAAGGTGTGACAATGTCAATAGTTCCTGGCCATTTGAATCAGAAATGGGAAATGACTGGATATAGCTATGACAAAGCATATGTGCTCTCTGGCATTACATACCTTATCATTAGATTTTGGTTAAAAATTCTAATGAATTGGGCAGTGGTCTTCTTCACCAGAAAAGACCATTTTGTTAGAATAAGAGGAGTAATTTTTGACAGCTTGAGGAGGAAGATAAAATTCTCTTAAGTAGTCAAAACACTCTAACTTCTGACTTTTTGCAAATGAAGGTTAAAGCATTTACCATTTGTATAGATAATTGACTTAAATTTCAAAACAAAACAGAACCCTAAAACACTAAACATAAATAACCTCTTTTACTGACCTGCAACATTCTTATTTTTCAAATTCATTTTACAACTTCCTTCCATACTTCATTTTTTTATTCCAGTTTAATACACACAAAAAATTCAAAACATCAGTTTTCTGCAAGATAGGAAAATATCCACTTTTTCCCCACAAGCTTAACTTCTAATATAAGATCACAATCAGCAGGGAGACTTAAGAAATACAGATGGAATAAAACTAAAGAGCCCATTGACTGCTTCTTTCTGCTACAGGAAGGTTATGGACAAGGAGGGGAATTAGGAGACATATGTTGATATTTTCTATATCTGTAGTTATAACTGTAGTTTCAATATATATTAGGTTTTACTTACATCACACCTTGTCTGGTTTCCTTTACAGTTTTTTTGTTGAAGGCTTTCAAGAGTGGCAGCATTCTAAACAGCTGCTGAAATAGATTAGTGTGCAAAATAGCACACTAAAAGTATTTAACAAACTAAAAGCTGGACTTCCAAGCTGGCATGAGTGCAAAATAGCATGGTGTGAGAACAAACCGCTCAAGACAGGAGGATGAATAATTAAGCATTGGTAGGGGAGATAGGGGAATAACAGCTTGAAACAGTGGAAGATGCAGTGCTTCAGAGCCCAAGCCTGGCTAACAGTAGAAGACACTGGCAAGGAGTAGTAGAGCAGTTACTATGGCTCAGCTCATGGGAATGGCTAAAAAGGAAAGAAAACAAATTCAAGATGTGGGTTTTGGCCAAGTGTTAGGGTAAAAGTCAAACTTTGTAGCTGATATATATTTAAAAAGAAAGAGGACAATGGGAAATGCTCCTTTGAATTGGATGTGGAAAGACAGAAATAACAAGGTGAAGGTGAGAATGGTTCATGCCAAGCATCACAGCAAAAAGCTTCCTGACTGTGAAATATGTTCAGCTGAGAAATAAACTCTGAAGGGAAGTGGAATAAGCCCCATCATTTGAAATACTATAACAGGAGTAGACAAAGCACTCGAAAATGCACTGCAGGGAGCAGTCTTTTTTTGGCAGGGAGCAAGACTTGGATGACCTAATAGCTGCTTTCCATCTCTATTAAGAGTCACAGAATCCAAATCTTTCTCAGAGCAAAAACACAGCCAGCTTTGAAGGTTTGCCCAGTTTTGGCATCATAACATTGGTTAGTACCACTCTGCATGCTCCGGCCCCTGCAGGTTCCCAAAAGCAACAGTTAATAGTGCTGCTGACAAATTCTCTAACAAAGTACTAGCAAGCTGTGGAATATATTTTGGAGAGTTTTCATCACTAAACAGACTAGATTTTAAAAAGGAGCTTAAGTAAAATTTGCAGTTTTGTGCGAGACAGTTGGGCAGGACATTGTTACTGTATTTCGATATCCCCTTTGCTGCACAGCAGTTACAGTGCCCAGTTAGTTATAGCTTGCCAATTTTCACTCTGAAGTCAGATTTCAGTACTGCTTTTCTACAGTAAGTGTCTGATGTAAAGGAGGTGAAACCTGTCCAATGTATTCAATTGTAACAAAAAGTTTAGCACATACTGGTTGTGTTGCTACCTTCCCTCTTAAATCCCAGCAGACAAACTTTGAAACATAGGCAGCTTTCTCAGCTGTGCAGCCAGTTAGAGCTGGGTTTTTTTAAGAAAAAACACTATTTCTTAGGAATGAGTGAAGAAAATTCTAAAAACTATACTGTCTTGTACTATGTAAATTATACAGATTCATTGCATATCATTGTTGCTTATAGCTTTTCAACAGTGGAATGACTTTTAAACATCTTCTGCCTCTTCCCTTCAGTGATAGATTTTGGTGAGAGAGAACCTCTGAAACTCTGTGTGCGCCCTACATCAAGTCAGTCATTTCTGTTTTCCCTCTCAGCTTGGCTGCAAACTGCCAAAAGGTGCAAAAGTAGCTTTCACACACAAGGGCAGCGTTTTTCTCCCACCCACTTGATTTGCAGGCTCGTTGCCCAGGCTGGCTCTGCTGTCATGTTCTCCTCTGCCCTTCCCAGTAAGACTTGAAGGCAGCAGAAAGCAGCAGGAAGGCTCTGCAATCTCTAAGAAAGTGTTTTCACTCCCAACAAAGAGCAGCTTGAGCACTCCAGAGAAACAGGACTTGGCCTTTCTAGAGCTCTGCTATCTCAGTGAGGGCCGGGATCAAGAGGATGTGGAGGGGATCTGGTATCCGAGGTGAGAGCTGGACTGAGGAAAGACCCAGGGGGATGAGGTGCCGGGGATAGAAGGTGCCTGGCACCCATCTGGGGACAGAGGCCCTGTGGGAGCGGAGGGGCCGGGGCCTGGGCCTGCAGTGGGGCAGAGGCTTCATGTGGGGCTGGGGACCCATTCGGGAACCCCCGGGGTAGGACAGGATGGGGGATGATGTGATTGAGAGCAACCCTGAGGAGAAGGGCTTGGAGGTGGTCATGGATGAGAAGCTCAAGATAAGTCGGCAATGGGCACTTGCAGCCCAACTGTATCCGGGGCTGCAGCAAAAGAAATTGGGCCAACAGGACAAGGAAGGTGATTCTCTCTCTCTGCTCTGGTGAGACCCCACCTGTAGCCCTGCGTCCAGTTCTGGAATCCCTAATATAAGAAGGAAAGGGAACTGTTGGAATGGGTCCAAAGGGGGGACACAAAAATGATCAGAGGGCTGGAGAACCCCTGCTACTGGGACAGGCTGAGAGAGTTGGGATTGTACAGCCTAGAGAAAAGAAGGTTCCATGGAGACCTTATAGCAGCCTTCCAGTACCTGAAAGGGCTATAGGAAAGCTGGGAAGAGCTTTTTTCCAAGGGCATAGAGTGATAGGAAAAGGGGGAGTGGCTTTACGTTGGAAGGGGGAAGATTAAGATTAGACATTAGGAAGAAAACATTCACAATGAGGTGGTTGAGGTGCTGGCATCCAGGGAAGCCATGGATGCCCTGGAGGTGTTCAAGGTCAGGCTGGATGGGGCCCTGAGCAGCCTGGTATGGTGGGAGATGTCCCTGCCCATGGCAGGGGGTTGGAACTAGATCATCTTTAAGGTCCCTTCCAACCCAAAACCATTCTGTGATTCTATGATTCTATGTTATGATTGTTAGTGAATTATTAGTAAATGATTATTAGTAAAATTGTCCTAAGAAGTCTGCAAGGAGCTATAGGTTTCTTTGCCAGTATCACCTGAGTAATTCAGAAATGTTGTTTTAGAGTCATAGAATCATAGAATGGCTTGGGTTGGAAGGGACCTTAAAGATTATCCAGTTCCAACCCCCTCCACCATGGGCAGGGACATGTCCTACTGCATCAGGTTGCTCAAAGCCTCATCTGTCCTGGCCTTGAACACCTCCAGGGATGGGACATCCATGACTTGTCTGGACAACCTGTTCCAATGTCCCACTACCCTCACAGTGAAAACATTCTTCCTAATATCTAATCTAAATCTCCTCTCGTTTAGCTTAAAACCATTACCCTTCATCCTATCACTACAATCCCTGGTAAGAGGTCCTCACCCAACTTTCCTATAGGCTCCCTTTAAGTATTGGAAGGCTGCTGTAAGGTCTCCCCAGAGCCTTCTCTTTAGTCTGAACAATCCCAGCTCTCCAGCCTGCCTTCATAGTGTAGGTGTTCTAGCCCTCTGATCATCTTTGTGGCCCTTGTCTGGACTTGCTATGGGTCCGATGGCCCTGTGCGCTGCCTTTGTACCTTGCCTGCCAGACCAGCATTGATCGTGTTGCTGCTCACTCAACATGGAAAGCGAAGTTTTCAGTCATGTCTGCTGTCTATGTTTGTCAGTGGAAAAATGGAAATCTCTTGGGGAAGAGTGAGAACAATTGAGTTATTTTATGCTGAGGCACCGTAAAACTCATTTTAGAAATTATTGCCTAATGTCCATGATTTATTCACAATACTAGTCCCAGTAGAATTAGTAAGACTATTACACATTAAAATTAAGTATGCGCATAGGAGCTGGTAACATTAGAATCTGGAGTTTTTCTTCTGGTTTTTGTCTTTTTTTTTAATCTCTTTGTGGTAAAATATCTTCTGTTATTTCAGAGATGTTAGAGGTTTAACAGCATGTTCCCAAAGGGACTGTGAGCTTAGCAGAAACTTTTAAAAACAGAGTCCAAGTTTTTGAGCACTGACAGGGTCCTTGCAAAAAACCTGTAGGAAATGCCATTTCTATGTTTACTGCACTGCTGTGCTAATATCTGCAGGGATGTGAGGCAGAAAGCACAGAGTGGGAGAGGTTTAAAGAACTGGAAACTGAGAAGTTGCACCTTCTGGATTGTCATGTGCTAAAAAATCTGATGAGGTTAAAGGAAATAGGTGGAGAAGGGAACTACAAGAATATACTAGTGATTATAAGAACAAGGTGGGAGGCGCAGATGCTGGAAGCAAAGAAGAAAGAGATGAATGTTTATTCATCTTAGGTAGTTATTTCATTGACTGTTGAATGTATAGCTCTATTATGTGTGATTTTTGCTAGATCTGGAGTTCAGCAACACTTCACTGAGGCATGTCTTAATAACATGAAAGAAGCAAAGGCCAACCAAATCTCTGGACAGGTGGACAGCTGACATATTCTCTTCCTGCTCCGTAGGTTTTTTGCTACTCTTATCCAAATCAAATCACTTTTAAACCGATCTCAAATTCAAAGAAAGTGTTTCCTGAACTTTGCTACGCCATTTTTCTTATGACCACATGTGGCTGAAGTCTTTCCAATTGGCTTTTTTTTACGACAAAATCTTTTTGTGTATTGTTGGTAAACAGTAAATTAGGTAACTTTGTCTGTTAAAGGAGATTGAAATGATGACTAGTTCTTCTAAGAAAAAGCTACCTGTTTGCAAATACAGGTAAAGTTTGGAGGTATCAGTTGTTTGGAAAAACTCAGTTAAAGCATTTTACAGAAGAAAAAAATACATGAAAAGGCAGAAATTTAGACATTATTAACAACAGGGTTTTTTTCAAAATTTTATTTTTTTTAATACACAGTTAATTTTAAAGCCTTTGCTACATACTCCTAAATAGCTATGATTTAACTTGCTATTTGACAGGCAAAACAAGTGTGGCTTATGTAGACACATCTGTTATAGAGTAGCATTAATTTAGCCTTGCATGTACTATTTATAGTGAAATTCCTGGGGCCTGGGTTTCTGCTACCCCATATCCCTGTCCCTGATTGAACTGATGGATGCTTTTGCTGTGAAACCAGTGGTGGCACTACTGCCTTTTAGCTGGTGGGAAGCTCAACAGAAAAGGATGTCGTAAATGCAGTAAATGCGTACTGTAATAAAACAGGAGCTTAAGAGAGCTATATGGTGTAAAACAAGAACTTGGGAAATCAGTCTGAAATTGCTGCATATTTGTTGTTTCTCTTAGTGCAAGGAACTGTTTGCACTGGTGTGCGATGCCTCAGGGCTTAGCCCAGCTCCATCCATCAAGGTTGAGAGACTTTCCAGAACTGCAGATAAAACACTATTCACTATTCCTGGCTTGACCTTATCAGTCCCAGCTTTTATAAAAGAATCCTGGAGCAAAGAAGTAGTTGAATAAATAATTAAATAAATAAATCTTTTTCCACAGGGTTTAAGTTCAGGGGCTGAACTTGCCAAAGCTTTGTTCTTTGTTCTTCTCCAAAGGGACCTCTAGGTCTCTATATGTCTCATTCTTCCTTACCCAAACTGACACCAAAACAATCTGGAAAAGATCTGTCATGACCGCTGCTAGCACAGTGCAGTTTTATGATCAGTTTAACCAGATCCAGTTCTCCACCCATCCCCTCCTTGCTGACTTCCTCTCCACTGATGTTTCGACCTTAAGTTTTAAAAGGGTTGGGTTTGGGGTGTCTTGTGTTGTTCGTTTTCTAGTCACAGAGCTGAGGGGAGGAACAGCTCTTTTGACAGAAGCCCAGATTTAGATGAGTTAAGTGGATTCTAAAAAAGTTCAGGAGTAGGAAGTTTAATGTTTTCATGGACTGTTAGAGCTTTTCAGTTATCTAACTTTAGATACAGGAAAGCCTAGTTGTTACCAAATTTTCCTCACCATGTACTGGCCAAGATCATCAGCTGTTTAAGGACTTTGCTCTTTCAATCTAACTTAGTAAGTTACTTTTCTATGGTTACATGAGGAATTTCCTTCCAGACCATCATACCACTGAGAGAAAGCTGCCATTTTTGTTCTGTTAGTGGGAAAATAAATTGTCTAAGAATGGATGAGGAAGAACCAGAAAGCCACACTCAGAGAGAGGGTCTGACCTCAACAGTAATAACATTCTTCATTAAATTATGTTTTCGGTTATTAAAATGTTTATCAACCGCTGTGCATTGAAAATAATTAAAAGATTGCAAATGCAGATTTCAAGTTGAGACCAGGTTATGAGCTATTGTGATATGACTCTGATTTTAACTGTTAGTTACTCATGGAATGTGGTTGCTCACTCAGCTCACGTGCTTTTATGTCTGTGCCCTGGCGTTTATTATACTCTTGTGTGAAATCAATATTTTAGATTCCTCTTGTGAATAAATTTATGCATAGAATTCCATTTACAAAGTCTATCAAAATCAATTAAAAAGGCACCAACTACATTTTAAGAATTTAATAGTTAAGAAAATCTTCACACACATCTTTTTTTCATTACTTTCCCAGACATAAGTCTTGACTAAGATTAACTATTGGGCCCAATTATGCTCTACAGGATATAAGCTTCCTCTATTCCAAAAATAGCATTAATCTCTGTGACCATTAAGCATTCCTTTTAGAAATAAATGTTAATGAAAAGCAAATAAACTCAACCGTACATTATGCATATTATTTTTACATGTATTTTACAGAGTTCGTTTAGTTGAAAGAGGATCTCCACATAGTTTACCGCTTATGGAGTCAGGAAAAGTAAGTACTGGAGGAAGATTTAGACATACCTTTTATGGTAAATATTTTCAGCAGTGTCCATTTCTGTTCATTTTTATGTGAATGTAACATTGAGGAAGGCTTTATCAGGTGTGCAAGTTGAAGACCTTTCTTTACCATTGAGGTTACAGCACGATAGCTGTAACTAATTCATTACTTCTTTCTCAAAAGAGAATTCTATTCTATTTTTTTTGTGCTAAAGGTTTACTTTAACTTTTTAAGGATTTTGTCTAGTTTCTGATGAAATATTTTTGGGGACTGAGTGTCAGCATATGATGGTATAAGCCAATATCTGTTTTGTTTATCAGCTTCTTATTTTCTTTCAATAGATCCTCCCAGGAGTACGTATCATTATTGCTAATCCAGAAACAAAGGGACCCTTAGGAGATTCTCATCTTGGTGAGGTGAGGCACAAGAATTTAACCTTTATATGCTATGAACTAAATTGCAGAGATAAAAGTATCATCATGTATGTGACTGGTTTCCTATGACACATCTTATCTAATGCCTGGTTAAGAAAATTGTGAATTCTACACATATAGTATATAAGGGATATTTATATGATCATTAAAACTGTTAGTAACATACTTGATAAATGCTAATAATAGATCAGATTTGTTAAAAATAGGGGGGAAAATCTACTTTTTATGTTTTCTGCTTGGTGCTTCACTAATTCTGATGGAAACTTACAGGAAAAAATAAGTTTATTGATCAGGCTAATTTCAGCTACAAAGTTTTCTAGCTCTATTCTCTTTATAATCATTGTGCTTCAATGCACTGAAATACACTCATTAGCTGAGTCAAGCAAGGCTATGTTTTTCCAATTTATTTTATGTTTCTAGAGAGAGAAAAAACATTATTTTCAACGAGCAATTAAAATTCTAATTACCAAAATGAAGAATTTGCTTAGTCATAATTAAAACCTACAGTCTAATTTGTGAGATTCTTCTGTAAGTTTTCATTGCTATGACATCGTAAAAATTTTCATGATGCCCCAAGTTAGATGAGATGAATCCTTCTCCAAAGGTGAACGTCCCTGGCCTCACCCTTTAAAATAATCTGTCTCTAGTGTTCATAGAAGGTGCTCTGCTGGAGTATATGCACTGAACCAGGAAGGGACTATGGAAAGAGACTCTGGTCCATAGGTTGTGCTTAAAATTGCTGTAACCAAGCAGACCTCAGAGCTTGCTGAGACGTTCACTTAGGCTGTGCAGGTTTTTGGCTAATCTGGGGCCAGGGGGCTGCAAGGCAGGTGTCCCCACAACCGTGAGTCCAGCAACCCTCTCCACCAGGCATGGCTTGGATCTGCACCCCAACTTCAATAAGGCTAGTTTGGTGTCTCTGAACCTAAAACTGGACCAGTGACAGGTTCAGAAACAGTGTAAAAAGGCATTGTAGTCTTATCTAGCCATGATGAAAAACATTTGCATCAAGACTTTGCAATAATGCTTCATTCTGGAAAGCTACTTTAATTAATACCAGTATAATTGCTTTTAACTTAGATATGGGTTCACAGCACTCACAATGCCAGTGGGTATTTTACCATCTATGGAGATGAATCTCTGCAGTCAGATCATTTTAATTCAAGACTCAGCTTTGGAGACACACAGACTATTTGGGCTCGAACTGGCTATCTGGGATTCCTGAGAAGAACAGAACTCACAGATGCAAATGGAGGTAAGATCTTTCTCATCATCTAGATCTATGAACATAAAATTGAGATTATTTTGAGGCTGACACTGTGTCTCTTAGCCTGTGCTACCTGGCATGTTCAATCTGTGAAAACTGTAGAACTGCAAAAACGCCTTATTTTAAATAATCAGAAAATGAAACAGAGGGCAAGATTTCCCTGCTGAAACAGTTGCTTTTCCATCACTGTACCTGAGGTTCTATAAATCCCCTCCACCACTGACTTATTGGCACTGTTAAATGTGCGAAGTGCCTCAGGTTGAAAAATATGAAATGCATCTTAGAACACCATCGTTTTCTCTTGTTGTTTCTGCAGGAGTGATTTCAGGTGGATAGAAAGAGTGTTATTGTGAGTCTGAGCCCTGTCCCTTCTGTGACAACCACCTTCTTTGATAATTCCTCGATTACAAACTTATTTACAGAAGCTGTCCATTTCTCAGATTTCCCAGTCTTTAAACCTATGAGGATGCTTTCTGAAATGTAAATCAAGCAGTAGCCTGCAGCAGAAGCTGTGAGGTGTTTGGCTTTCTGTCAGGAACATATAGGATTTCATTACCTGGTTTTATGACATTTCTGATCTCAAGTATACATGTAAGCAAACCAGCACTGCCAGGTACACAAAGTCTTTGTTTGGGAAAACATGGCTTTCCTGTGATTTTTGTAGGGCATAGTGCCATGAGTGGTGTCTGGCTGAGGTAGCAGTTGAGGCTGCTGGCAAAGTGTGGCTTCTAGCAACACTGCGAGCACCTACAGGAGCGATCCCTGAGCCCTGGTGTCAGAGCAATTAGAATAGCAGCTGTTCAACCAAAGAGTGAATTCACCAAATCTGAACTCATTTTAGTAATCACTGTGGATTACGACTGCTGCCCATGTCCTTACGTTAGCATCTTCCTGAAGAGATACTACTTCCAGTTGCACAGGCTTTTTTTGTTACATAATGATAGCCCAGCCTCAAGCTAATTCAGGATTCTCTGAGGAGATTGCAACTTAAGCATCTAAATCACTTAAATCTTCTCCAAGCAAAAAGTTGCTAAGTCTCCAGTCTCCTCCCACTTTCAGCTCCCAGTGCAGAAAATTCTCCTCCTGTTTTTACTGGTAGATGTTATATTGCCTTTACATTACCACCATGCAACTATCTAAATTAATGTAAAAAAGAGGCAGTTATCTGCTTGTAAGTCTATTAGTGAATATTATTTCTTTATGGATAACATGCAGTCATTTATTATCAGCTTAATATCTCGTTAAAAGTGTCATTTCAGCCTCATTTGTTTCTTTAGTCATTGAAAATTTGTGCTATAAGAACTTGCCATTTGCTTGTACTTCAGAGCTTGCCATTTGTCTGAATGAGCAATTTGTTATCTGGCACATAGCACATATTTCTATTTTATTGATAAACACCTTTGTAATACACCTTAAGCATCAGCACTGGCTATCCCAAAATTACTAGAAGAACATCATCAACACTATCAGAGTCAAATACATCCTTCTTCTTTCAAAAGAAAGATGGAGAAACGAGCCTATTTATGCTTGGACTTGATGATTCGGTGGGTCTCTTCCAACCTGGTTATTCGATGATTCTATGATCTGTTTAGGGTGCCTTAAACCCTAGAGTTTAAGAGAGTGAGTCTATACTGCATCCACCTGGGAGGAAAACAGGAATTTATCCCACTCTGTCTTTGCACAAAGACTACCACCTTCTGTACGTCAAATGAGAATAGTGTTCTGCCTGCCTTTCTTCTATTTTCTGTTCTGCATTGCACTTCAATAATGGAAAACTGCCAGTAGTTTGGAAATCACTTTGGGGTTTCAGAAATTTGAGGACAACTTGTAAATATTATGCTTAATTTACTTACTTATTAATGTGAGCATTTTTGTAATTCAATGTACTGGAGAACAGAATCATTAATATATTTTTCGTTTACTACCAGAGCGCCATGATGCACTTTATGTTGTGGGTGCATTAGATGAAGCCATGGAGTTACGAGGGATGAGATACCATCCGATCGATATTGAAACCTCTGTAATTAGAGCACACAAGAGCATCACAGAATGGTAAGGATTATATAACACTGGGACCTTGTATAAAGATGAAATATCTATGTTTGGCTTACGTTTTTTTGGATATAGCAATTGATCCAGGATATGGCCTGTCAGGATGGACACAGGGTTTATAACCTAGCTGTAAACATGCCCTTAGGATGAAACTTTTCACAGAGTTAATCAGGAAGGAGTGTGTTCTGCTAGGATCACTCAATGTTTCTTTTTTGTGTGTGGTTTTAAGTACAAGTGAAGGATTAAACTCTTAATTTGAGAAAGCCAAGCAGACACGAGTTAGGTCAGCAGCTGTTTGTTGGAGTTTGAGATTTATATTCTAAAAAGAAAAAAAACCTGATATAAGTTCAAGCTTTAGAAGTGTTGTTATTTAGAACAAGTAAGCAAGTAAACATTTCAAGTAAATGAACACACTAATAAACTTTAATTACTAGTGAACACACTGTTACTTTTGAATTAGTTATTAATAAATCAAGCAGTGATCAAATCAACGTCACAATGGAAATTGAAGCAGTAAATCAATGAATTAATAACGATGTTGTCTTCATCAATGTATCACACCATCAAATGAACACAGCAGGTAATCATTTCTTGAGGACGACATGAGAACAAATTGCTTTCCATTATTCTTGCATCAGAAGACTGAGTCAGGTAGTTGTTTTGTTTTGATATAACCTCAGCTCAGCTCTTCTCCTTTCAACCAAAAGGAACCTGTCACAACAGCCTGAGCAATATAGCAAGTGTAAGACGTGACTTTCCATTTTTCTTTTCAGTCCTGGGTGTAAAGGTGTGGCCTCGAGCATTAAACTTAATAATGAAGCACAACAACTGGACCAGTTTCTTTAGGCAAAACAACTTGCTTTTTTTCTTAGATCTCTGTTAAAATTAAGGCAGTTAATTGCTTGGCTGACTATTGCTGAGGTTTTGCCTTATTGCCTCCTCCCTAGAGCATCGTCACTGCTGGTATGGTCAGCTAGCTATTACACAGGGTAGCAGATTCTGTGTCCTTATAGACCAGTGTGAATACTTTAAGGATGCTGTGAAATTCTTGAAAATGTGTCAGATCAGTATCAGCAGTGGATGGAAAGTTTTCAGATCAAGCTGTTTAGGGCTGTTATAAGATGGCTACAGGTTCATAAATCAACATTTTCAGCAGTACCTACCTGTTTGTCAGAGTATATGTGTTGTTAAGGTGTGAGCTTACGGGCAGTATTGCACTGCAGAAATGGTCATGATGGACTTCAGTGGACAAAAATGCCTAAAATGTGTTGCTGTTTTCAAGACCACTGAGAGCACTTTGCAGATTCTTTTCCTTTCATGGAAATCCTGAGTGGGACAGTGGCAAGTAAAAAAAAAAAGGTTAGGATAAGTAAGCTTGGAGGACCAAATTAAAAGGCAACTGAATTTCTGCAAGAAGGCAGAAAATAAGTGCAAATTGTTCTCCATGCCTTAGCTCTTCCTGGTAGTTGGGTGATGATGTGCAAGACACAGGACTGAGATTTCAGAAAACACTGTACTATTACTACCCTTTGTCCAAAGACTGAAAGTCTTCAGCATTGCTTTTTCCTCAAAGAAGAGCAATTGCAGCTAAGTTAGATGTTTCTCTGATGAGATCCCTCTAGAAAAGGGATGCACAGTAGTTCAGACTGACAACATCTGGTTTGACCACAGTTCCAGGCTCTTCCTAACCAGTGTTCTCTCTAATAGCTCTCAAGCCACCATTCATGCTTTTCCTGAATAGTCCTAGTCCTGACTGTCGTACACATTTCTCACTTGACTTCTCTTTCAGTTTCACTTAGAGGTCCTCTTCTTGTCTTTGTGAAACACCCATTGACAAACTAATAGCCAGTTAGATCTTTCTTTTTATATATACTTTGTATATGCCTTTCTTTGAAAGGGAGCATGAGCCTCTGTTCTTGCTGGAGGTCACTGTTGTTTCAATTACAAAAAGTTCACAAGGATCTAGTTGCATCAATGCCTATTGCAACCAAGATATGTGTTCCCTCAATGGGTTGTAAAAGTAGGTTCAGCTTCCAAGAAACTAATACTGATTTTGTAACATTTAGCACTACTGAGCGAAGTGATGACTTGTTGACTAACAAACTATCCTGCTGTGCAGCTTCTGTCATTGAGAATCAGATCTAAAAGGTCATTTAAAATTATTCTTGGCTCTTAAGAAATTTTAGTACAAAATCAACAGCCTCTGAGTCTGGACCTCCTGTGTCTCAATATGTAACAAGCAAAGCAGTGGCACAATCTGATTCTATTGTGATGTGTAACTACACTAGGCATTTTAAAAGTGTTTTCTGTTCTGCAAAATATATTGAGAAACAATGTATGTGTATGTGTTTTAATTAAAGCACATTGGTGATTCATGTAAACTTTAAGCCTTTGAGTGAGGAACAGAACATAGCTTCTTACAATTTACTAAGAAGTGATTTTCTGTCTCTGCATAATGACAAATAGGTAAAGCTACACAAGGTATTTAGAGAAGTAAACCATTATGACCCTCTACAACGTCTTTGCTTTTGCTAAGCTCTTGGTGGGCTGGAAGTAGCAGGAGAGGCCATTCCCAGCTCGGTGCATTGGCTGTGTTGAGCAGAATCATAGGATTACAGAATGCTTTGGTTTGGAAGGACCTTTACAGTTCATCTAGTCCTCNAAAGCATTACTCCTTGTCCTGTCACAACAGGCCTTGCTAAAAAGTCTGTCCCCATCTTTCCTATTTGATGTACGACCATAATTTCTTGAGAAAGTGCAGCCTTCCTGAGTCCCAATTTGTTGTTCGGTTGTTATTTTTTTAATTCATCAGGGCTAGAAAGTTAATGTATCCATAAGTGATATATGCTGGCCAATGTATCTTTATCTCAACTGGTGAGAACATAAAAGACAGTATTTCATTTTACTTACAGTGGTCACAAGTGAGTTAGCATCATGACATATAAAATTAATTTTAAATTAAACTGAAGCCCTTTTAGGAGTGTCAGTGGCTCTAGAACTTAAGAGGCTTCATGAAGGTTTTGGGAATCAGTGTTCTGGACTCAGACAAACTAACTTCTCTTAAACCATGTTTTAGGGACCTGCTGCTGAATCTTGCAATTAATTGCTTTCCTAATTAACAAGCTAGCAGTAGGTTTAAGGCATGATTTCAATTGCTAGCCTCCCCGGGCTTTTTTGTTAAAATATACGTAAGAGTAATTTAGATGTTTGTACAGCAATCCAGAAAAGTTCTAGGACCTCTCTGGAGATGGTCACCTGTGCAGGCTGATACTTCACTTTCTTAATATTCAGCATTAATCAAAGCTTACTAAAGTGCCTGTGAAAACTTAATTACAAGTTAAAATGAATTTCATATCAGTACTAAGACAAAAGGAAACTGCACAGCCTTGCTTTGCTGCCCATTAGTTTCCAGATCAATAAGCACGTAAGAATTCAATCAAAAATTACTTTGGCAGGATCTGAAAATGAGGTTTTTTTAATAGTAAGTACTTTTCTCCTACAATCCATTCTGTTAAGCATCAACATAGAGCACAATTTCATAGCTAACTTTTGGGCAAAGTAAGATATGTTTCCAAAGTACAGGGATTTTCAGAATTGTCTTAGTGAAATAAAACAGTGCATTTCTATCTCAGTTAAGCATTGACCTTAGGGTAAACAGCTGGTTTTGAAGTTGGCTTGTATACATAATATATTCTAACTTTCAGATGCGTATGCTTGAGAGAGTTCTGGGAAATGATCTCTTGCTTTTATGAGGTAAAGGAGGGTAAAGTACAGGGCTTGATGTATGAGTTACATGTGTATAATATTATTACATATGCAATGGAATAAGTTAGAGGCAGAGTGACTCAAACACCTGCAAGGAAATATGAGATTGCTTTTTGTGGAGTCTCAGTCCTCCTGACCTCCTGTGAGACTTTAGAGGCATTTGAGATGTGGGGAGAATGATGGAGGGAGGCATACACCAGAGTTTCATACCTTCCCAGACTCCATATTAGGAAGAGTAAATGCCTTATCCTTAGCCAGAAAAGATGCTCAATAGCAGAAATCAAATTTACCTGCTTCAGCTCAAGGGCTAAACCAAAATTTTAGGGACTTGAAAGGTTATTTTAGTAAAGAGGAGATACTGGTCATAATGGTGTTCCTTCAGCCATCTCATCTGTTAATAAGGAAGGTAAAATCTCCTGCCTACGTAAAACCAACAGAAATAAAACACAACCAAAATAAAACAGATGGGAGACACTGCTTATTTGTGTATAAATCAATTGATCCAAAAGAATCATAGAATAGTAGAATTGTTTGGGATGGATGATCACATTAAAGATCATCCAGTTCCAATCCCCCTGCCATGGGCAGAGACACCTCCCATGAGACCAGGCTGCTCAAAGCCCCAACCATCTTGGCACTGAACATTTCCAGACATGGGGCCGCCGCAACTTCCCTGAGCAACCTGTGCCAGTGCTTCACCACCCTTGTAGTGAAGATTTTTTTTCCTTATGCCTAGTCTAAATCTTCCCCATTCCAATTTAAAGCCGTTTGCCCATACCCCATCACTACTTGATCTTGTAAAAAGTCACTCCCCTGCTTTCTTATATGCCC
>WAAB01010848.1:0-14115 GCA_013389865.1 Piaya cayana | reverse complement strand
AACGGAGTCCACAAGGCTTCACTGGGCCTGACTCCCACACACCAGCAGACCGACATCAGCACCAGACCTTCCCCACATGGGAACCGGAAGACGAGAGCCCCAGGGGAGTGTCTGACTCCCTGATTTATACTGATTTACGTAGAAAATCGTGTGGAATACTGGGAGGTGTAGTTCTTTCTCAGCCACAACCTGGTTATTAAGGAGGGTCTAAAAATCAAACCCATCACAAAACCACAGGCCAAGAGTGGTTCCTGCCAAGCAAAACTCTTCCAGATATCGTGTAGGCCTGGAGCAGAGAATAGTGTCAGCCAGGGGCTGTTCCCAGCAACCAATCCAAACTGTGGAAGGAGGTTAGAGACATAGAGAAGCACATGTGCAAACATGAGATGATCCACTCTGACCTCAGCAGCGGAATAAGAACCTTAGATAGTTTTTATTTAATAATAAAATATGGATGTGTCATCTCAAATTTGAAGATATTACTGAACACCTCAGCATAAAAAGCCCAAACAGCTGTGACATAACATGGAAATTTGGCATTTGATCGAAATAAGGCATAGGTGTAGCGTGATACGTGATTACGATGCCTTAAGAGGCTGTAGTCTTTTCGTCTTATCTGCATAAACCTCTTTCTTTTTCTTTTTCTTGCATAATGCAGTGAACCACCTTGAGCAGACTTGTATTCTTCGAGGCAGAAACATCTGTCAAATATTACTGAGCTGGAGTTATTGATTTTTCTTTTGAGACAGGACATAATGAGAAGGTTAGGAGTAGGCTGAATGGTTTGATGCCATGTCAGTCACAATTCCTTCACTTGACATCCAGAGCCAGCGGAAACACAAAAATGCATCTTTACCTCTGTTAGTAAATATAGATTGAAACAAAAAATCACATAATCTGAATTACTATGGACAATGGCTTCTCATTTATTAGGTATCTTCTGTGTTTTGACCTCATTACTGCACAAATTTCCGAGGAGTGCCGAAGCCGTGAGTTTTATATTTTCACTTTCATTTAGCACATCATTTCTGACAGCTCTGACGACCCGTTTTCCTGCCACCTCGCTGTGATTTCAACTTAAACCTGACTGAGCACTTGGAAAACGCTTCCACTCGGATGAGTCTGCAAATAACTTTGTGTACTTCCACATCTCTGCCCGTAATTGCATGAATTCACTCATGTCAGTGGGTGCTTGCACTGCTTTGAAAACTTAGGCACAAATTAATTAGGACCGGAGCTGATCTCAGCTGTGAATTGGTCTGAAACATTCTGTAGTGGTTTGATTTTTTGACTCTCCTGAATAGCCAGGTTGTGGCTGAGGAGGAACTACATCTCCCAGTATTCCATGTGATTTTCTATGTGAATCAGGGTGTGTTGGGGGGTCGGACACTCTTCTTCCAGCTCCCTCTCGTTTTCCGGCTCTCTGTCTCCTTTCCGGGTGTGCGAAAGGTCTCATGTTGTGTCTCTGTGTGTGTGTGGGAGTCGGGCTCAGTCCGGTGAAGCTTTGTGGACTCCGTTAGTGGCATTGGAGTGCCAGGTGAATTAATGAAGTCCTCCCATCTGAGGAGAGTAATTATTTATTTTTTCTTGTTAGCTTTTATTGATCTGTTTCTGTATTCTTATTTCTCTTCGTGGCAGGGGGGAGGTTTCTTTCTTTCTTGGGGGTCTCTGGAATATGTGTAGATGGTATTTTAGTTGCATATTAGTGTTAATATAGATAAACATATAATCTTACAGTTTTGGCTTGCTTGTTTTTCAGTATTTTTAGTCTCTCTTTTCTCCTCCCTTTCTCCCTTGGGTTTGTACAGGGGGGTGGGGGTGGAAGGAAAGGGGGGGCTGTGGACGCTGTGAGGGTTTGGGGAGGATTTTTGCTGAAACCTTCACAGTAATTTTGGTGGAGAATGCGGGCATCGAACCCATTACACACTCATGGATGTAGGGGACCATGTGATGCTGTCTCACGGAGCACTCAGCAAGATGAAAAACTCTAGAGGTTTGATGGATACATCGGCCAGCAGACCACACTGCTGTGGGGAGATTTAATACAGCACCCAAACTACTCTGATTAAAGAGAGCTCAGTTAGCAGCAGCGTGGACTGTGCTTGCTTAGTATTGATGGTGGAAGAAGAACTGTAGCACCCTGTAGCATCATCAAGATTAAAAGAGCATGAAAAACAAGCAAAGGGACTTTGCTTGAATTGTTAATGAATTATGGCAATCGTGATCCTACAAAAGGAACAGAGATAAGATGGATCGTTCCCACAACCAAAGAAAAGAGGGGGAAAAATGAAGTCTGTATATTTATCAGAACAACCCATTCTGCTACTGAGATTATTTTGGCAATGAAAAAAAATAAAATACCATGAATTATGGGGATTGTTTAGTGTAAGCGACTGCTTTGAATAGAAGAAGATACAAAGACATGTCAAAAGAGTGGGGAAAAATAGCAGCTGAATTTGGCAGCTAACTAGGAAAGGAAGCCCTGTGCAAGTCATCATGACAGGATAAAACTGTAAACAATTGGAAAAGGCTGAGATGTAAAGGATGGGTAAGAGCTAAGCACTGTTTTGATGCAGTAAGAGAAGACTGCATGGGTACTTGGTGAAAAAGCTATTCAGAAAGACGGACAGAGTAATCATGCTCAGAAAAGGTCTGGAGGTCTGCAGCCTTCTCTAACAGAAGTTTGCAATAGTCCACAATAGTCCACAAGGATTGGAGGCTAGTTCATCAGGGATGACTCCTTGAATCCTGCGTGCAGTTGTGGGCCCCTCAGCACAAGGAGGATGTTGAGGCTCTGGAGTGAGTGCAGAGAAGAGCAATGAAGCTGGGGAAGGGGCTGGAGAACAGGGCTGATGAGGAACGACTGAGAGAGCTGGGGGTGTTTAGCCTGGAGAAGAGGAGGCTGAGGGGAGACCTCATTGCTCTCTACAACTACCTGAAAGGATGTTGTGGAGAGGAGGGAGCTGGGTTCTTCTCCCAAGTGACAGGGGACAGGACGAGGTACTGAGGGACGTGGTTTAGTGTTTGATAAGAATGATTGGACTCGATGATCCGGTGGGTCTTTTCCAACCTGGTGATTCTATGATTCTGAGAAAATATTAGAAAGGTCTCAGGTTTTGTTCTTGTAATGGTTTTGATGGGAGGATACCATCTTCTCTATTTCCCATACAAAATTTAAGTTTTAGCACAGTTCTCATACTTCCAGGTATTTGCCTCCAGGTGAAATCTTCTGTTTGAGAAAAGATGTCATGCTGCCTCACAGGAGTCATAGTTTGAGTGATTTAAATCCTTCTCTCTTTTGTAGGTAGGGGGTTTGGTTAGACTTCATCCGTATCACCATGTTCCCACTCACAAGAGCTGTACTTCAAAGGAATTGTAAGCCAGCCATGTAGCTGAGCTCAGGAAACAGGGGCATAAGTCTACTGACCCATTAGTCATAGAGAATACCCATAAGAATAAAACCACTGAAGTTTAGGGCATTCAGTTTTCAACAATATTGTGAAAAATGATCTTTGAAAGAAACCTTTTATGGGAAAAGTATCTTAGATCAGCAAGGATTGTGTGGTGTAAAAAGTTCAATGTAAATTCCTCATATTTCTGGCAAAATAATAATGTGGCAGGGTAAGAAATGTTGAAATACAGGTGGTATGAGATGGAAGGGAGACAGTCGCTGCTAATAGCCAGGTTGTGTGGCTGGTTATTGGAATGGAAGTTAATGACATCGGTTGCAAATTGTAAAGAAGGGAGGAAGAAGATGACGATGTCAAGAATGAGATGAGAATGAGTAGCAGGAAGAAGAGAAAATGGAGGGAGAGGAGGAGGAAGAGCAGAAGGAGGGGAAAAAGGAAGAGGAAGAAAAAAACCAGAGCATGGTAGCATTTCATATGGTGGAGGTGGGTTCAAAGAACTGCAAGTAAACCATCACCATTTTGAGACAGAGCACAAAGTGCAAAAGCTTTTTGTTTCCTCCTCTTCGCTTTCCAAAGCTAAATGAACCAATGTCTCTAAGGAAGAGGAAGAGAGATAAAAGAAGAAAAAAGAAAGAAAAAATAATAAAAGGAAAAAATCAATTCCTTTCATGGACAGGGATGGCTATATCCTTCCATACCCACAGATCTATTAGTGAAAACAATTTAATTCATCTTAATGCTTTGGTCATAATTTCTCAGTGTGGCATGAAAGTAATTAAATAAAACAGAGAATTTTGCAGAGGTATCTAATTCCCACCTCCCAGCTGTGTTATGAAGCCTGAGGCTGGTAACAACCACAGACCAAGCAACAAAGTTTGCTAGGCATTTATTTCTTCTATGGATTAAAAAATGTGCCCTTTTATTCCCTCACAGAAAAGGCTCATTGTGCCTCAGTCTGTCAGAGGGATTCCTTTCAACCTAAACACTTATTTTATACAACCATTTTTATTCATAATTGCAGCTATGGGGCCTGGTCCTATTTTCCAAGTAGGAAAATGCAGTCGATTTCAATACAGCCAGTTGTGGTCAAACTTCTGTAAATGAGATTAGAATTGAGCCTATGTCAAACACAGCAGAGCCAGAAAAAGATTTATTTATATCATTGAGCACTTCGGGTGAGGATTTGTCCCATTAAAATGTATTATCTATTGCAGTTTGGACGGCACGGCCAAATCAAACTAGCACTCAAAATTGAATGTTTGGAGGGAACAGGTTTCTGTTTTTCTCCTTCAACACAAAATCATTTGTGAGCTTTTGCTGATCTGGAGACTTTTTAAAGAGACAATTCTGCAAAGACAGCGATGACCTGAAGAAATAGCTTAGGTGAAAGCCCTGTGTTGTGTTTTAATGCAACTAGAGGGTGTTGTTTAGGGTGCTCAGATTTTGAAGCTGAGTGCTTTTTATATAGCCATTGATATTTTTTTCACAGAATTTTTCACAGAAAGGGTCATTGGGCACTGGAACAGGCTGCCCAGGGAGGTGGTTGAGTCACTTTCCCTGGAAGGGTTTAAGGGATGGGTGGATGAGGTGCTGAGGGACATGGTTTAGTGTTTGATAGGAATGGTTGGACTCGATGATCCGGTGGGTCTCTTCCAACCTGGTGATTCTATGATTCTATATATTTCTAGAAAATATATTGCATGCCCAAGTCTTCAGGTGATCAGTGGGGTGAGCAGGGTCTTGTGTTCACTTCACGCTTCTGCAAGTGACCTGCTGAAATTCTGTCTCTTCTGATCCCCATTCTACAGTGAGTAAAATAATTCCATTCCTTTAGAACTAACCAGCAAGCAAATGCAGTCAAAATGACTAGCTTCACCTGCAGGAATGCATATTCCAGTCTCACCAGAAACCTAAAATTTACCAGCAGTATTTTTGCAGACTTCCAAACCCACCCCAAATCTTCTTGGGTGAAACAGCTAGAAACGTGGTTTTCAATAACTGCAGCTTGTGTCTGCCAGGTTCTGAGGATCCCCAGGAGCAATGTTCACGTTGCCAGTCCTGTTGATGAATTTTTGTGTTTGATCTTGACTATTTCCACTCTAACTCTGACAGAGGAGAGTTCTTTTGTTTGTCCTACCATTTTCCCTGGACAGTCAGGCCTGGATATCCAGAACAAGTGTCTGAAGTATTTAGCATTGATAGCTACCTAAATGCCCAGTGAAATCCAGGAGTGATTATTTTTTTTAAAGGTTCCTGGGCATCCAAATATCTGAGAGTTTGAGAACAAGCCTTTCATTCCTCAGTTAGTCTACACTGACCTTTGTTGCTTTGTCTTGGCTTTCCCTCTGTTCCTTCCATTTCTTGAGGACTCTCTGGTGCTCTAAGTAGTTGATCCTGTCTCTCAAGAGACACAAATATCTTGATCCTGTGGTGCTCTCTGCATATTTTGCAGATCTCTTCTGCTTCCACTGAAAGTTTAAAATAAAATTCCTTAAAATAAAACTCATTTTCATTACACTTAGGCGTTCATTTTTGTGCACTACACTAAGATAGCAGCGGTATTTACTAAAACTATAAAAAGAACATGAAAAGCTGATGTGATGAAGGAATAAAATAAATAGAAGCACAATGTTCCTTAAACTAGCCCTTTTAAGTGTAGATATTGCATTCTAGAGATGCCAGCAGTGCAAATAAAAAGGAATCACATCAAGAAATGTGAATCACAACCCTGCCTGAAGGGCTGCAGTGTAATTAGGTTTCCTTACTCCTGTTAGACTCACTTAGATAACCCCTGTAAGAAACACTGATGGCCAGTGCAGCACCGCAGCCATCCTGCTGCCCTACTGCAGGGTCCCAAGGTCACATTATTACACCGATATTCCCTCTAAAAGGGAGATTTTGGTGTGAAATCAGGCATTCTTTTGTGAATCCAGGGATGATTTAAGAGGGCGCTGACCCTCAAGCTCTCTGACGCCTGTGCTGGCTGAGAAATGATAACTGATCGTTAGAGCAGTCCTAAACTCATGCCAGCGCAAGGTGAAACAGGTCTTATAAAGAAAAGCTTCTCAATCTTTTCAGTCTACGTCTCGCTCAAGTCAATTAAGGGCCATTTTTCAGGGCAGGGTAGGAAGCAACTCTAGAGGCTAAAGGAGTGAGTAGTGTTAGTCACCGCATTTGCTGTTCATACAGATCCATCTGAGAGGTATAAATCAGGAATTAACAATTCCTGAAAAAAAGGGAAGGTTGTAGAGAGGAGGGTAATGGCCTCTTTTCCTAAGTGACAGGGGACAGGACAAGAGGGAATGGCCTCAAGCTCCACCAGAGGAGATTTAGGCTGGACATTAGGAAAAAATTTTTCAGAGAAAGGGTCATTGGGCAGTGTCAGAGGCTGCCCAGGGAGGGGGTTGATTCACCTTTCCTGGAGGGGTTTAAGGGATGGGTGGACAAGGTGCTGAGGGGCATGGTTTAGTGATTGATAGGAACAGTTGGACTCAGTGATCTGGTGGGTCTCTTCCAACCTGATTATTCTATGATTCTATGAATTACTGGTGCCAATTACCCCTTACAGGCCTGTTTCATGGCAGGCAGCTAATACATAAGCAAATATTCATTATTTATATTTACTGTAGCTTCATGAAGATTAGAGGGGCTTTTTAGGCTCTATACAGTGATTTCCAGGCATGAGCTAGAATTTGAGGATGCCAAGAAAAGCTGTAAGTTACAAACATAAATCCACATTACCTGTGCTTAAATAGCATATATTGCAGTATTAGCAGGCATGAAAAAGAGTCTTATGACATTTATAAAGTCAGTAATTACGGGGGTAATTAGTTGCTAGTTTACATCCAAAATTTTTGTTTTGTGCAAGCAGGTGGTCAACGCACTGGGAAGAAATCGTAACTAATTAACCTGAGTTTAGAGACTATTTTGTGATGGTTTCAGGGGATCTGGAAGTAGGAACCTCAGCCTGATCACAAGTTCAGTGTCAGGGATTGGCACCTCAGCACAGAAACCTTCAGTTATTGTCATATCACCTTGGTGTGAAATCACCTGACTGTACAATTATCAGGAGTATTTTGTGTTCAAGTATTTTAACTTCTGTGTGAAGGAAATAACTGCAGACACTGATATTTTAAAAACAGTAAGCAAGAGTATTTCACACGAGCTGGCTTTCTGATTAATGTGGGAAAAGCCCCAGCCCATTATTTTTTTCTTAATACTCCCTCTGCCCACATTTTCTCATCCTCTCTATTTCCTAATAAGCAGCTTTTTATAGACACCTCATCAAGCAGTTTTCATACTGTTATTTCTGATGTTATGTTGCTGAAATATGGAAGGATACTAAATGAATGGCAAGATACATTGAGGATTCATCAGAAAATCGATAGAACTCATCCTGTAGCGTATAGTCAAAAGCATTTAAAGAACACAGAACAAGAGCACAAAAGGAATCAGCTGATCTCCCTCAGTGACAAATGGTTTCAAAAATACCTCATGTGGAAGCCTGCAGCCAGGCTGGTTGATCAGAAAGTGAGACGCGGTTCTCCTTGGGCTGAATAGGTGTCCTGCATCCATTGCCTAGGAGATGAACAATGTAGAGATCTATTAATCATAATAAGGTTTGCAATAAATCATAAGAAGGGTTCCGTCCCAGCCGAGGAATGAAGCAAACTCTGCATCTGGGGCTGGATGCAAACAAATTAATTCATCAGTGAATTGTCAACAACGAATGTGCCTTAATCTTAATTACTGGTAGACCACCATGTCAGAGCCCTGAAATGTGTCTGAGGATTAACACAACTGGCAAACAAGGTGTCAGCATGGAGTGATGTGCTGATTTCCTATCCTGAGGAGATATTTGCTACAAATGGGAATGCTTCTAAGATTCGCAGGCACATTCATCTCTCAAAAATCCTCTCCTTATGCACAGTGTTGCCCCAGGTGCAGCACACCAGCCAACAGCAAAGTCCTTCTCTGCCTTCCATGCTGGAAGCTGATGGATCTCAGGCTATTAAGGAAATGGTATTTTTTAATTTGCCTTTGAGCTTGAGGAAGGAGAACATAAGGCTTCTTGCACACAGACAGGGTAAGCTGTACAGTCTTGTGGTAAGGATCCTGGTAAGGTATTAAAGAAAACACAGTTGACGGCAATGATGATTTTTATACATGCACGGCTGTCTACATTCCCTTTATAATAATGGAGAATGGATTTAATGCTCATAAGCTGAAATACAGTTAATCCCAAGACAGACATTACATGATTGATTAATTTCTTAAAAGTGCTTATTTCTTGCCACTGAGAGAGCACTGTTAACACAGATGCAGATATCCAGACAGTAAAGTTCTGAAGGTGTGTGGGGAGAATCTCCTCCCAGTTTCTAAAAGACTTGTTGGCTTTGATGGCGAGCACTGTGATTATGGGTTGAGTAGAGAGACACACAGTGTGCAGCAGAGTTCCCAACATAGAATCATAGAATAGTTTGGGTTGGAAGGAACTTAAAGATCATCCAGTACCAAGCCTCCTGCCATGGGCAGGGACACATCCCACTGGATCAGGCGGCTCAAGTTCCCATCCAACCTGACCCTGAACACCTCCAGGGATGGGGTAGCCACAGCTTCTCTGGGAAACCTGGGACCTGGCCTTTTCTCCCAAGTGACAGGGAACAGGACAAGAGGGAATAGCCTCAAGCTCCGACAGAGGAGGTTCAGGCTGAACATCAGGAAAAAATTCATCACAGAAAGGGTCATTGGGCAGTGCCAGAGGCTGCCCAGGGAGGTGGTTGAGTCACCTTCCCTGGAGGGGTTTAAGATGTGGGTGGACAAGGTGCTGAGGGACATGGTTTAGAGATTGGTGGGAATGGTTGGACTCAATGATCTGGTGGGTCTCTTCCAACCTGGTGATTCTATGATTCTATGACACAGCCTCCCTACTCTCACAGTGAAGAAATTCCTCCTTACGTCTAGTCTAAATCTGTGCCTCCCCAGTTTATAACCATTCCCCCTCATTCTATCACTAGATTTCACGGACCAAGACCTGCAGAGATATAGTCTTTCTATTCATCACCCTTGGTAAGCTAAGACAAATATTTTTATAAGCAACATACATATGGAGGTTTACATTCTACTGTTGCTGTCTGAGATCTGTGTTCTCTTTGAAAAGTGAGAATTATTGCTGGCAAGAAGAGGCCTAATATTTTCCACAGCTTTGCCTATACAATGTGCAGATACTCTTATTTAGTCCCCAAATACCCATTCCTTACCCATTTTTATATCCAGTGTCCTAAGAAGGCCACCAAAATACGACGACCTTGGAGGCATTTTGTTATCAGCAAACCTGATTGGATGTGGGTGTAGTTTTTCTTCAAGCAAGCACCCTGGATACGTGAACGCTGAACAAAGTTTTATAATTTGTATTTTTATCCCAAGAGCAAAATCCATGANGGTTTTTATTGTTTGTTTGTTTTTATTAAGGAAGAGGTAATCTGTCTAAACTTTCTATTGTCTTAACGAAATGTTGTCTTCAGCAGCNTAAGTGCCTGAACTGTCACAGGCACCAGTTAGCACTAATTTCTGATCAGATTTAGGGTTTGGAGATTTTTTTTTTTTATTAAGGAAGAGGTCATCTGTCTAAACTTTCTGTGCTTTCTTGCCAAGATCTTCATCTCTTAACCAAATGTTGTCTTCAGCAGGGTATTGTCAATGTCATTTATTTCTTTGTCTAAATGATTTAACCAGAAACTTCTTTGTCACTTTGGGTTTTCAGCTTCAAACGTGGTCAAATAATCTGTGTTCTCTTAGCAATTTCTGCCATCATTACACTCCCCTCTTTTGGATATTAAAGCCTAGAAACTCATGCAAAGCAAATCTTCCATTTTTTTTCCTAACTGGGAAACTTATTTGCAGTTCATACTGCTTTTCTTTCAAACTTTTTTTGTCCTTACTGCGCTTTTTACTTTTCTGACGACTATGAGCTGTTCCTTTCCAAGGTGACCTACAAAGAAGGTTTTTTTAATTGGACTTATACTTTGTCTCTTTCTGGCGTACAAAGATATCCTTTCTTTTTTGTTTGTTTATTTATTGCAATTATTTCTTTTTCTTGGCTATTTCAGGAATGTCAGCGCTGGCCTTTTCTGATTTTTCTGGATGCTACTTTGAATCTTCCCAAGGACGGTTATTATTAGCTCTTCCATTGCAGCTGACTGGATATGGATGTTGAAAATTTAATCTGTTATCTCCATAAAATATAATTACTTGTACCCACCAACCTTGAAACGAGCCCATATTTATACAAAAATACCCCTAACTATTCCTCAGTGAAAGAAAAATTTACTAGATACCTTGCATCTTCCAGAAATGTTCTCCAGAAATTGGTAGCTTCATTAGATATATATCATTGACTAAAATGCAGCCAAGGTTTCTTATCTATATGCATATGTCTAATATTAATAAAGTAAAATCATGCAACCTCCCACTCTCTAGTCCATGAGGAAACACTTTGTATCTAGTTTCCTTCCAAACTTCCCAAGAAAGATTTCACTGACTCTGTGTAGTTGTCTAGCTTGCAGTTTCTTATCTTAATATTAGTGTTTAAAACTGGTCAGGTGAATCAAACCTTGAATGACTATTTATCTTCTTTGAGTATAAAGATGATTGCTAGTTTTTGCAGTAATACGCTTTCTTAGCCGAGACGAATCCCACATCTTGTTTCCATCCCCTGTTTTGCCTTCCCCAGTACGTTCCTCTTATCCTCCTAAGTCTGTATGGTTTACAACAGATCATACAACATGCAATACATAGCAGTGATATCATAGAATCATAGAATGGTTTGAGTTGGAAGGGATCCCAAAGCCCATCCAGTTCCACCCCTGCCATGGGCAGGGACACCTCCCACTGGATCAGGGTCTCCAAGCCCCATCCAGCCTGACCTTGAACCCCTCCAGGGATGGAGCAGCCACATCTTCCCTAGAAAACCTGGGCCAGGGCCTCTCCACCCTCATTGTAAAGAATTTCCTCCTAATGCCGAGTCTAAATATTGCCCTTTCTAACTTAAACCCACTCGCCCTAGTCCTATCAACACCTGCCTTTGTAAAATGTCCATCTCATTCTTTCCTGTAGACCCTTTCACGTACTAGAAGCTGCTACAAGGTCTCCTCAGAGCCTTCTTTTTCTCCAGGCTGAACAAATCCAATTCTCTCAGCCTGTTCTCATATGGGAGGTGCTCTAGTCCTCAGATCAACCTTGTAGCCTCCTCTGGCCCCGTTCCAACAGTTCCATATATCTCTTGTGTTGGGGATATTGGACTCTTTGCTGTCAGAAGTAGCTGTTAACTTGCACATGACCTTGAAAACTATGCACGTGTTGGCCTTGGTGTATGCAGACTACATGCAATCTATGACACTGGAACTCTGTAAATTAGGTGGCCAAGCAGTGGCCTCTGCCAGCCCTAAGGGAATGCAGCCTGAGCTATAAAGCACGTACATTGCTGTCATAAAGTATTGCCTAAAGGAAAAGATTGCAGTTCATGTCTCTGCTGCTTTTATTTCCCACAGCTGACTTTGAAACTACTTTTCGTAACTATTTAGGCCTTTAGGTTCCACTCATTCCCCCGATTTATGTTTTCCTCCCAATGGATTCTCAACCCCTCCTTTCACGATTTGGTTTATTATACTGAACAGACCAAGGTCCTCTAGATCACTCTTAACAGAGGAACACTTTTCCACTGATCTTCCTTGTAGACCTTTACAATTTCTCTTCATTGGTGAAGCACAGCCAAGACAGCATTCTAGATAAAGCCTTACAGGGGCTTTCTGCAGGGCCATTAATAAGAAATCCCTCTCAACAGATACCAGTACTTAACTGCTGAGTAAGAAAGTGGACATCACTGACAAGTAAATACTTAAGAAATGTCTGTCCTAAAACTTTTTTATTATTGCCTTGTTGCCATTTGCTGGAATAAACAGCAATCACGTGTTAGAATAAAGGAATCCATGGCTTGAACATGAGGAAAGAGACGTAGCTGTTAAATTGCGTTCTGGCCTGCTGTGGCCGACAAACTCAATGACAGAGATAAATGTAAGTTGGCAGCATTATTGGATCCATATTTTAAGCAGAAATTGAAGCGTCGCTTGTACAAAGTGCTGACATGCCTGCTTGTAAGGATGAACCATTAAGGGGAGAATCCATCCTCCCTTACCTGCTTTGTCGAGTGCTCTGCAAGTTGGTATTTTGCGTACCAGTGGAAAGAGTCACTGATGAGGCAAGGGTAATCTTCTGAGTGGAAAAAATACCCTAAAACCAATTGAGGTCCAAAGCTCTGTGAGGGACACTGAGGCTGGGGCAAAGCTGTTCGGGGTTGGGCAATGCACAGATTCACCTGAATACAAATCTAATTCAGTTAGGTAAAAATAACAGAATCACAGAGTAATTTAGGGTGGAAAAGACCTTTAAGATCATCGAGTCCAAGCATAAAACTAACACTGCCAAGTCCACCACTCGACCATGTCTCTAAGCCCTGCATCTACACGTCTTTTTAATACCACCAGGGTTGATGACTCAACTGCTTCCCTGGGCAGCCTGTTCCAGTGCTTGACAATGCTTTCAGTGAAGTAATATTTCTTGATATCCAACCTAAATCTGCCCAGAAACGACTTTAGGTTTTTTCCTATCATCTTATTTCTTGTTATTTGAAAGAATAGACAAAGAACCACCTCACTATAACCCCTTTTCATGTAATTGTAGGGAGTGATGAGCTCTCCCCTCAGCCTTTTTTTTTGTGCAGGCTAAANCAAGCCAAGATGCCATTGGCCTTCCTGGCCACCTGGGCCACTGCTGGCTCATGCTCAGCCACTGTCAACAAACACCCCCAGGTCTCAGCATTGGTGAGGCTGCACCTCGAATACTGCGTTCAGTTTTGAGAACTCCACTACAAGGACATTGAGGTGCTGGAGCACGTCCTGAGAAGGGAAATGAAGCTGGTGAAGTGTCTGGAGAACAAGTCTTGTAAGGAGTAGCTGAAGGAGCTGGGATTGTTTAGCTTAGAAGAAAGGAGTCTGAGGGGAAACGTTTTCATGACTACAACTGACTGAAAAGAGATTGTAGCAAGGTGGGTGTTGGTCTCTTCTCCCAGGTAACTAGAGATAAGATGAGGAAATAGCCTCTAGTTGCACCGGGGGAAGTGTAGGTTCTACATTAGGAAAAATTTCTGCATGGAAAGGTGTCTCAGGCACTGACAGAGGCTGCCTAGGGAGGTGTTGGAGTCACTATTCCTGGAGGCAGGGTTAATACAGTCATGGTTCTTCAATATTTCCCAAAGCCAGTGTCCCTTTGTGCTGCCTGAGAGGTGATTCTTCAGAATTATGTATTACCTTCAGCTATATTCAATTTGCTCCCACACGACTAGTGTGACAACAACAGAAATGTGTGCTCTTAAAAGCATAATCATTGTGGTATCTTCTTTTATTGTCTGGTACTTGCAGTGTGTTCTGCTGCATTATATGAAATATAGAGTCTGTATTCTCTCTGATTAGATAGAGAGGGAAGATGGGTGCTGTATTTTGTCAGAATTTACAGCAGCTGATAGGAGTAAATGAATAAAATATTCTAGTTACTGCTTACCTTGTTTCTTCCTTTGCTGACTATAGAGATCACTTCATATCGTTTCCTTTAATATAGCAGACTTTGCCAAAAGCACTTTTTTCTTTTTTTT
>WAAB01010846.1:108207-143240 GCA_013389865.1 Piaya cayana | reverse complement strand
TTAAGGTCCCTTCCAACTTGAGGCCATTCTATGACTTTGTGGAGTGGCTGCCTTGGCCGCACTCCCCTCAAGCTTCCAAATGAGCACTTGTGATGCCAAAGTTGTTCCCACTTTGCAGAGTGGTTTATGACAAAGAAACCCTGTTAGCCAGCTAAGGGCCTAGAAAACACAGAGAGTGGAAGTAATTAAGTCTTCCTCTGTTGCCTACTAAACAGGCAAACGGAGCCTTTAGCTGGAAGGGGAAGAAAGGACCGTGGGGGAGCAGTGAAACACAAATAGGAAAAGTGTGGAGGGTCTCTGTCAATCTGAGTGTGAGAATAGCGCCAGCTCAGCCTGAAACTAAAAGTGACCTCTGGCTTCCTGGAGAAACTGATGGGATGAGTGTGGTGAGGGAGTGGGATTTTTATGGAACGGATGCAACAAGGCCTGCTTGCTCATCCTGGCAGCTCTGCCTACCATCCAGGTCACAATAGGGTGTTTTAGTGTGGGAAGATCCTGCTTCAGGGCAAGAATTTTTTCCTAAGGTCTCATCTAAATCTTCCCTCTTCCAGTTCAAAGCCATCCCAAGTGTTTACCTTTTAAGGCCTTCTCACTTTGAACAAACTCCTGCCTTTAAAAAGAAGAATCACCTTGTGTTCCAGCTGGGATTGGGGTTAGAGGATGATCCCAACCTGGGCTGCTGTGGAGAATAGGTTGAGCACATTGCTTACAAATGGCATCGCCCTTAAGCCCAGTGATCCAAATTTGCAGTAAACAGGAAGGTTTCAATCTGCTTATGTTTTAATTCTCAGGAGTTGCTCAAGCAATGTCTTCATGGATGGTAATTTTCAAGTTTTCTGCTCTAAGATCTGACCCAGCGCAGGATCTCATGGTGATGCCATTTGCATTCCCACTCTTTCTTTAATCCTTTCTGAAGCCATGAGAGCATAACGCTCTTAAAACCAGAAACAAACTATTTGAAGTTTCCAGCTTTTCCACATGGCTGGAGGAGTTTGGGAAGAATAACTAAATATTTGGCCTTGTTGGAGTTATCAAAGCAGACGGCAAAAACTACAAAAGCTTTTGGCATCTGTTCTTTCTGATAATGTACCTGTGCCCTGCAAAAACAGACTTGGCATCTCTGGCAAATTGGCATCACTCTGATGGCACCAGGCTCTCTCCGTCACATCTAGTGCCACATCCATATCACCATTGTGAGTACAAGTCTAGAAAAACTGCTCTCACCACACTCTAGGTAAGGCCCTGTTGCATCCGGCACGCTTTTCCTAAGCTCCGCTCCTCTTGAAGCCCCTGGCTTTTGGTTTTCCTGATCTCTTTTTCTTGCTGGGTTTGCTTGCAGCTTTGGTCTTGTCAGGACTGGCTCCGCCAGCCTCACCTCGGCCCCAGCCAGGGCAGGTTTGGAAAGTGGTGGAAAGCTTCACCTTCACCCCATGGGCTTCTGCAGGGGATGCACAAGTGGCCCCTACACGGAGGTTGAGTTTGTCGATCCACCTGGAAACAGAATCGGAATCGTTGGGTTGGAGAACAGCTTTGTGATCATTGAGTCTGACTGTACCAAACTGGGTGGAAGCGTCGATCTGCTTGAGGGCAGGGAAGGCTCTACAGAGGGATCTGGACGGGCTGGATCATTTGGCTGTGACCAGCGGGATGGGGTTCAACAAGTCCAAGTGTGGTGTCCTGCCCTTTGGTCACAACAACCCTGTGCAGAGCTACAGACTAGGAGAAGTCTGGCTAGAAAGCTGCCTGGAGGGGAAGGACCTGGGGGTGTTGGCTGACAGCAGCTGAACCTGAGCCAGGAGTGTGCCCAGGTGGCCAAGAAAGCAAACAGCATCTTGGTCAGTATCAGAAACAGCGTGGCCAGCAGGACCAGGTGCCAGATCAGGGAAGGGAAAGAGGCAGGGCAAAGCGAGAGGCCAAACTCCGTGCCCACTAATGGGGATGGGGGACTTCACAGCCAGGCCAGGTTGCTCAGGGCCTTGCCTGAGTGACCTTTGAACAGCTGGATACCTGTCCACCCCAGCTTGTGGCTGTTTATCCTACACCAGGAAAGCCAAGGCCACTTCCATCCTTGCACATAGGCACGTGCTCAATTTTGGAGAAGACCCAAAATAGCCAGTGTGCCATGGGCTTGTGCCTCCAGTGAGGCAGGGTCAGGCTGTCCCCAAGGGCTGTGCCTGCCTCGCGGCGCTCACCTGCGCAGGGGAAGGAGCTGGCAGTCGCAGTGGAAAGGCACATCCCGCAGGTTGAGGATCTCCAGCCCCGTGAAGTTGTTCATGTTAGGGATGCTGCTCATTTTGTTGCTCTCCAAGTAGAGGCTTCTGACCCTGGGACCGAGGCCTGCGAAGGCACCAGGGGAAATCTGCAATCAAGTGAGGGTGAGTCAGAGGGGCCGGGGGGTCCTGGCAGGGGCAAGAGAGCAAATCTCTGCTCCTGCACTGCTCAACAGCCTGAGTGGCTGAGAGAGCCTGCCCTGAACCTGGTGGCCCCATGGAAGAGCTGTTTGAAGCAGCAGCGCGTGTGCTCAGGGACTGTTCATTAACTCAACTGGTTTGGTCGCATTTTAGGACACACTAGATGCAACTTAGAATTCCTGGGAAGGAGGTAAAAGAAGGTGACTTGCAGGCAGCCTTAAAATGATCCCTGGGAACTGTTAAGGTACATGGTAAGAGGATGGTTTGAGTTGTCAGGGACCTTAAAGATCATCCAGTTCCAATCCACCTGCCATGGGGCAGGAACTCCCCATGAGGAGCTACTCAGGTAGCTCAAAGCCTCACACAGCCTGGTCTTGAACACCTCCAGGGATGGGGCTTCTATGGTTTTTCTCTGTCAGCGCCTCACCACTCTTACAGGAAAACATTGTTCCTAATATCTAATCGGAATCTCCCCTCCTTCAGCCTCAAACTATTACCCCTGTCCTTACAAGAGCCGTGCTAGCATGGGTTTCTTGAGAGGATGGAGGAGTTCAGGGTAATTGTGAAGAGTCCTGCAGGACGGCTTGTAGTAGGAGCAGGACTATAGCCAGAGTTAGGGAAAGGTGTTGTTTCGGGGAATAGCCTGCACCACACTGAAACTGTGTGTGTTTGAGGACCAGGGGCTGTGCTGGAGGAGGTGGGGAAGAGGCTGGAGCAAAACAATACTCCAGCTGAGCCCAAGGAAGCCTCTTCTCCCAGCACCTCCCGAAGCTGTGGGATTTGGGGGACATCAGTTCAGATGCCTCAAAAGGAACCCCCAGCTCTGGGTATTGGGACAAGATGGGACTGGTGGTTGTGCCCTGCAGGTCCCCTGCCCCGCAAGGGTCCTCAGCCACACGCACCTGCTCCAGGCCCATCTTGTCCAGGTAGAGGTGCTGCAGGCTGGAGGCCACAGGCAGGAAGGCACAATCCCTCACGTGCTTGATGGGGTTTCGGGAGAGCTTCAGCTCACTCAGGGCAGACAGACCCTTCAGGGCCACCGTGGGCACCTCCACCAGGCGGTTCCCCTCCAGGTGCAGCTTCTCCAGCACCTTGGCAGGAGCCAGGGCAGTGGGGGCAATGCGCTCAATGGCATTGTCGGCGAGGTAGAGCCACCGCAACCCCCTCGCCCCAGCCAGGTCGCCCTCTGCCAGCTCCGCGATGGCGTTGTGCTGCAGGTGGAGGGAGATGAGGTTGGGCAGGAGCCGGAAGATGCGCGCGGGCAGGTGGGTGAAGGCGTTGTGGTCCAGGTCGAGGTAGGCCAGTCGTGGGGCCCCCTTGAAGGCAGCGGCTGCCAAAGTGGAGAGGTGGTTGTCGGTCAGATAGAGGTAGACCAGGCTCTCCAGCCCCTGCAGCGCCCCAGGGTGCAGCACCTTGATGCCGCAGCTCTGCAGGTGGAGAGACACCAGCTTCTTCAGGCCAGGGAAGGCACCTGCTGGCACCGTCACAAAGGTGTTTCGGCGCAGGTCGAGGAGGGTGGTGTTCTCAGGGAAGCCTCTGGGGATCTCCCGCAGGTTCCTCTTCTCGCAGGACCCGTGACGGGAATCGGAGGAGCAGGTGCATCCCTGGGGGCATCGCCCACTGCCAGCCATCCTTGGCTGCTCTGGTGGCGAGGTGGGGCCAGGGGGTGGTTGAAGGCGGCCACACGTCATCTCAGGAGGCCTCAGGGAGTCAAGGGGCCGGCCACGGAGAGCTGGGGGTGCGGCACAGCTCCCCTCTGCCTGCACCCTCGCCCTTGCCAGCCAGTCATGGAAGGGGCGCAGGAGGCAGGAGCAGAGCAGAGGGTTTCCAGCCAGGCTGATCCTTGCCAGCGCCACGGCCCCAGCCAGGGGTGGCAACCCCCGCAGCTGGTTTTCACGGAGGTCCAGCGTGTGCAGATGGGGGCTCTGGGTAAAGGCTTCAGGTGCCACATCCTGGAGGGCGGCGTGGTCGAGGGAGAGATGCTTCAGGGAAGCCATGGCCAAGGCTTCCTCAGCCAGGTAGGTGATGGGGTTGTGGCCCAGGTCCAGTCGGGTGATCCCATCCAGCCTGGCCAGAGCCTCGCTGGGCAGCGCCTGCAGTTCATTGTGGTCCAGGCTCAGCCTGCGAAGGGCGGGGAGGGCTGTGAAGGCCTCGCTGCCCAGC
Source organism: Piaya cayana (assembly GCA_013389865.1). Classification (NCBI taxonomy): domain Eukaryota; kingdom Metazoa; phylum Chordata; class Aves; order Cuculiformes; family Coccyzidae; genus Piaya; species Piaya cayana. The sequence goes on along the minus strand of WAAB01010846.1, from coordinate 138,666 downwards.
ACGTGGAGGGTGTTGTGGGACAGCCGGAGCCACCTGAGGGCCTGCAGACCCTGGAAGACCATGTCTGGGAGGTAGACCAAGGCATTTGCTCTCAAGTCGAGAACGGTGAGGGACCCCAGATGGCCAAAAGCTCCTGGTTGGATCTCCTCAATGCGATTCCCCTCCAGGTTGAGCTGCTGGAGGGAGGAGAGCCCATCCAGGGACTCCTGGTAGAGGAAGGCTATGCTGTTGGAGGCCAGGTTAAGATAGACCAGCCTCCCCAGCCCACGGAAAGCCCCTTCTTCCAGCTTCTCCACCTTGCAGTGCTGCAGGTCCAAGTGTGTGAGGTATGGGGTGGCGAGGAAGGCTCCTGCTGGGACAACTGTGAAGCCGTTGCCCCGAAGGTCCAGGTTTTTGGTGAGCTGTCAGGCGTACAAACAAATCCATAGAGTTACCTCAGGGCTGGCTGCTGTTCATCCCCACCTTCTCCCCCCCAGTTCCCTGCCTGTCCCCTCTCCCACCTGTGGGATGGTGTTGGGGACGGCCGTCAGGTTCCCGTTGAGGCAGAGGACATGGGCACGGAGGTTGTCACAGACGCAGGGTGCAGGGCAGCGAGTGGCAGCCCCCAGCCCCATGGCTGCCAGGAGCAGGACAAACCCCTGCGACAGCTTCATGGTGGAGGACACCTGTGGCTGGGAAGACACAGCAGTGAGGCCAGGAAAGAGGCTAGGCAGGCCAGGCTCCTGCGTGTCCCCAAAACAGCACCACCCAACCACACTCAGTGCTGTGGAGCTGGTGTTGTGACCCCACGAGGTGGGTACCCCCACCTCTCGCTCTAGCTCTGTGATGTTACAGCTTACGAATAAGGAATAGAAGGGAAGGAGGGGAAAAGAAATACTTAGAAAACCAGAGGGTAGGGGCACTGGGTGAGGAACTGTCTTGGAGCAGAGCCCACACTGATTTTTCTTCTTATATCACTGATAACGGTTTGACTCAACGATCCAGTGAGTCCTTTCCAGTCTGGTGTTTCTGATTCTATGATAAAAGGAATCAATATTCTTTCCACAACTGAGGCAGATTTTTCTGAGCCAAGCAGATACAGCAAACCAGGGCACATGATCATGCCGGTTCTCTGAGCTGCCACCTTTCTCGTTCTCATCTGTCTCCAATACCCTGGGCACTCCGCCTGCCTCCCCGCTCTGTGCCTCCCACCCATCCCAGCTATTCATAGAATCATAGAATCACCAGGTTGGAAAAGACTCATTGGATGATCGAGTCCAACCATTCCTATCAATCGCTAAACCATGACCCTCAGCACTTCAACCACCCGACCCTTAAACACCTCCAGGGAAGGTGAATCAACCTCCCTGGGCAGCCTGTTCCAGTGCCCAAAGACTCTTTCCATGAAATNTCTGGACTCACTCCAGAGCCTCAACATCCTTCTTGTGGTGAGGGGCTCAGAACTGAACACAGGATTCAAGGTGCGGACTCACCAGTGCCAAGTACAGAGAAGAATAACCTCCCTGGACCTGCTGGTCACACCATTTCTGATCCAAGCCAGGATGCCATTGGCCTTCTTGGCCACCTGGGCACACTGCTGGCTCATGTTCACTTGGCTGTCAACCAGCACCCCCAGGTCTTTCTCCTCCAGGCAGCTTTCCAGCCAGACTTCTCCTAGTCTGTAGCACTGCAGATTTGGGAATAAGGACCTCCACTGTGTGACTGCAGGAAGGTTTTGGCCATGCAAGAGGGAGCCCCAGGGCCAGAGGTGCTGGAGAGGAATCAAGGCTGGGCTGAGCACCGAGGAGGTGGTGGGGCTGCAGGTCTGGCTGACGCAGCCCCTGCGAAGCTCTGGGGAACAGCAGCAGCGGGGTCTGCAAGGCTGAAGCCCCTGGAGCCTCCAGCAGTGCCCAACCCCTCACCTACCACAGCCCACCCACCTCCTGCCACCATTGCAGCCAGCCCTACCCTGGCCCTCCCTGAACATGGGGGTCACTCTCGCTCCTGTACAGCCACCAGCCAGTGCCACCAAAGCGATGTCCCCAGCTCAGCCCCCACCCTGTGCCCAGGCACCACCACGGGTACCATTCTTCCACCCCCTCCCACCCACCTGCGGGCGTCACGCACCTGGGACCGGGGAGTTTCTTGCTCTTTAAGAGGTGGCAAAGCAAGAGGGAAACGTGTCCCCCAGCCCCATCCAGCAGCTGCCTAGCTCCTGCCCCACCGCTTGCTCTCGTTGCAGAAGCCAGAGCTAAATAGACCCCATTGTGTCGTTTTCCCAGCGGCTTGCTGGACTGAGCCAGAAATAATTTGCAGGAGGAGAAGGAGGAGGAGGGGGAAAAGGAAGGGTAGAGCACCCCTGGAGAGAAGCCAGTGTCCCAGACATCGCCTCCCCCTCACCTCACAGGGGCTGGAAACACCAGTGCTGGGGACCCAAAGCCTGGCTTGTGGCAGCACCAGCCTGGCCAGCCAGAACCCATCTGGATTTTGTGCTCACTGTTTCCCAGGCTCTGTCTTTTCATTCCTGGCTGCAAAAGTCACAGGAGCTACAGACGTGCAGAGTAGATAGGTGATATCCAGCCAAATTTGCCACTGCAGCGGTAGGTCTGAACAACAGGAAAGAGAAAGGCAGCTGGCAAATGTGGCTGTGCCACATGTACAGCTCCCAGTTCTTCTGATTTTGTTTCTCTACTTGTTTCGAAGAGACCAGGGGCAGTAATTGTTCACATGAAACAATGTTTGCTTGCAGGAGGCCTTTGTTTTCCTCCCCAACTCTGTATTTTCCCTTTTTTGGCTCTGCATTTTGCTCTCAAAGGTAGTGTGAGCAGATCTGCAGCCTGACAAAGACCTGGAAGATCCGATACTAAGGCCTCCATCCCCTTTTAGCCCTTCCCCTATTCAGGAATCTCAGCTGCCGCAACCAGTGTGTCCCATCCCAGCTTTCCCTGTGGACAAGTGACAGGGGACAGGATGAAAGGGAATGGCCTCAAGGTCTGCCAGGGGAGGTTTAGGCTGAACATTAGGATGACACACAGAATCATCTAGGTTGGAAAAGACTTTCAAGATCATCAAGAACAATCATAGAATCACTAGGTTGGAAAGGAGCTTGAGGCCATTCCCTCTCGTCCTGGCACTTGGGAGAAGAGGCCAGCACCGTCCTCTCTACAACCTCCTTTCAAGTAGTTGTAAAGAGCACAATAAGGTCTCCCCTCATTCTCCTCCAGGCTAAACAACCCCAGCTCTCTCAGCCACTCCTCATAAGGCCTGTTCTCCAGCCCCTTCAACCAGCTTCGTTGCTCTTCTCTGGACTCACTCCAGAGCCTCAACATCCTTCTTGTGGTGAGGGGCTCAGAACTGGACACAGGATTCAAGGAGCGGTCTCACCAGTGCCGAGTACAGGAGTACAGTGCTGAGTACCTCCCTGGACCTGCTGGCCACACCATTTCTGATCCAAGCCAGGATGCCATTGGCCTCTTGGCCACCTGGGCTCCCTGCTGGCTCATGTTCAGTCTGCTGTCAACCAACAAACACCCCCAGGTCCTTCTCCTCCAGGCAGCTTTCCAGCCAGACTTCCCCTAGTCTATAGCACTGCACAGGGTGGTTGTGCTCCAAATGCAGGACCCAGCACTTGGCCTTGTTAAACCTCCTGTCATTGATCAACAACCTCACCATCACTCTCACCACAGCCCTGGCCACTGTCCAAGCCACTCTGCTTCCTGGTCTCCTCCTTATCTCTCCTGGCTGGGAGTCCCCGCACAACCTGGCCATCCATGTGGGCAGCAACATCTCCTTGGCAGTAGCCTGGACTGTGCTGGAGGACTGTGGGGAGGTCAAACCATGTTGCCAGTCACCCAGTGCCACACCTGCCCTTTCTCCAGCTTCCCACCAGGCTTCTAGTTTATTCCTTTACCCAGCTTCAGCTTCTGCCAAGGCTGCAGGGAGGCAGCCAGTCTTTACTCTCTCTTGGGGGGACAAGGGACATGAAGGCGTTGCACCTGAACCTCCATTTGGTGGGATTTAGCCCAGATCTGCTTTCCATTAAAGAAAATGTTTCGCCTGTGTCTGCAAGGAGCCCAGTCCTATTACTGCCACTACAGGGTTTCACCGCTCACAGATGCACCCAAAAACTCCTACAGGCTGAGCAAGCTCTGCACTGCCTTGCTGGGCTAACAACGTTTAAATTAGAAACGCTTCTGACAGCAGCAAGGTTTTTGGGGTGAGACGGTGGCACAAGACAGGCTGAAGCAGCACTAGAATGACCCCACGATCCACCAGGGGTACCACTGGGCAATGGTCATTCTCTGGGAGCAACATCTAATGGAAACCAGAGTTAACAACTGCCATCTTTACTTTTCCTAATGCTGAAGCATAAGGCAATTTTTAAGGGACTTTGGAGTCCATGTCCTACCTAGAAGCAAATCTGTCTTGTACAACTGTCACTTCTACCCTCACACCTCCATTTTTTGCTATAGACAGCTGATCTTGACACCAAGTACCAGGAAAATCCTGTTTCTATATATTGCTTACTTTCAAAAGAAACTTAGAGATCCACATCTCACATTTGTTCTGCTATGGCTTGGCTACCCAGTCTCCTGCACGGGTTTCTCCCCATGACCTGGCCCTCAGTTCTTTGTGCCAGCAGCAGCATCCCTGACCTTCACAGGCTCTGCTGGAGAGCCTCGCAGATAGGACACGATCCACGGGACACACTGCAGACCGACTCCAGTAGAGGTTAGCCCCATGGCTTGGTCTCTGCATCTCTGTTCTGCGTCGTCTTCCTTGTCTCCATGACTCTCCCCCAGAGCAGGGGGACTTGAAGAGCAGGAGGAGGCCATGGAGCTCCAAGGAAAGCCATGCTAAGGTTCAATACTTTAAAAAAATTACAGATTATTTTATGTCTCGATTTTTGTCTTCCAGCCACTGGCAGAAGTTAATAGACTTGCTTTTGCAACAGACTGCTGAAGGAACAGGATGGCATGACTTGAAGGAGGTAGGACTCTGCCTGCAGCAGCTGAAGCTCCTTCTGTAGATGCAGGTACCTTCACTTCAGTTGATTTTACGAATTTGGACGGAGGAGTTGCAGCTTCAGCCACAGAAACCATGAGAAAATGCACTTTCTTCTCTACCTTAGGGCAGCTGTTTGTTTAATGAGAGGATACTGCTCTTACACAAAGAGCCAGCACCTGCCCTTGCCACAGCGACAAGAGATGCTGCTTTTCTGCGCATCTCAGTGGTTTTCTTTTCACCAGTGGTTGCCCTGAATAGGCCCACCACGTGGAAGAAGGAATAACACTTTGCTACCTAAGGAGATGTGCTGATTCTCAGAGGCTTGAAAAAAGAGGGAGCAGGACCGACTTGTGAGCTTGCAAGCTCAGGAGAGGTATAGGGAGGTGCCACCAACGTGCATCGGCACACGGACAATCCTCCCTACAGAGATTTAGGGGCATCTGCCACTACCCCTTTGGCACAAGAAAAAAAGCAAAGCCCTAGCCGAGAAGGATCATCACAGCCCTAATTCTTCCTGCTATGATATGTGTTCAGCTTTCAAATAGGTGAACAGTGCACACAGTCCCAGTGACTTATCAAAGGGATGCAACGGAACACTTCTTCCACAGGGATTTCATGGACTGCATTCATTGCCAAATCAAGCTTATTTAAATAGGAAGAGAAAGGGGGGAGGGGAAGGGCAGGAAGAGGGAACAACACAGGCAATGACAAAAAAAAGGGAAAAAATATGCCTGTTCCCTTCAGGAATGTCCACCAGGGTCAGCCACATCACACAAACATTCCAAGCCACAGCAGCAGGGTACTAGCATAGTAAAATACAAATCAACCTAACGCTGCCTTCAACAAACAGACTTGAAAGAAGCAATGGGAGAGCACCTTGCCTGTCTGACCAAGTAGCAGCAGCAGGACTGGGTGTCAAGGACTCCCCTGGCCTGGAGAAGCAGGGGCAGCAGCAGCAGTGTAGCCCCCCTCTCGCACAGTGCTGACTGTGATCAGGCAGAAGTCACAGTCCAATAAAACATAAAATACACAACTGGGGTGATCCTGATGATCAGGGCTTCTGGGTCCAGTGTAAGTCTTGCCAATGCAGCCAAGGTGGAGAACCCTTCTTGTCAATTCACACAGAATCACAGAATGGTTGGGGTTGGAAGAGACCATAAGGATCATTCAGTTCCAACCCCCACTGCCATGGGCAGGGACACCTCCCACCAGACCAGGCTGAAGGCACCATCCAACCTGTCCTTGAACACCTCCAGGAATGCGGCAGCCAGTTTCCCTGGGCAACCTGTGCCAGTGTCTCACCACCACCCTCATTATGAAGAATTTTGTCCTAATGTCTAGTGTAGATCTTCCCCTCTCTAATTTAAAGCCATTCCCCCTCATCCTGTCTCTACATGTTTTTTCATAAAGTCCCTCTCTAGCTTTCCTGTAGCCCTTTCAGGTACAGGAAGGCCGTCATAAGGTTTCCCCAGACCCTTCTTTTCTCCAGGCTGAACAACCCCAACTGTCTCAGCCTGTCCTCATATGGGAGATGCTCCAGCCCTCTGACTATCTTTGTAGCCCCTCTCTGGACCCTTTCCAACAGCTCCGTGTCCTCCTTATGCTGAAGATTCCAGAACTGGACACAATGCTCCAGGTGAAGTCTCACAAGAGAGGAACAGAGGGGCAGAATCACCTCCCTGGATCTGCTGGCCACACTTCTCTTGATGTAGCCCAGGATACAGTTTGGCCTTCCGGGCTGCAAGTGCACATTGCTGGCTGATGTCAAGCTTCTCATTGACCAGCACCTTCAAGTCCTCTGCAGGGCTGCTCTCAATCACATCATCCCCCAGCCTGTATTGAAACTGTGGATTTCCCCGACCCAGCACAGCACTGACTCATCCTAGCATAAGTACCTGCCCTGCAGACCAAGGAGCCACTTCATGAAGAACAGAGAAAAAAATTCAGCAGGATTCGTCCAAGTTTATGAAAGCAGAAGGAAGGACAAACCTCCTACAGGGAGAGGCAGGGAGGGAGGGAAAAGAAAAAAAAAACCCACAAAAAAAACCCAACAGAAAGGATGTCTGTGTGGGTTCTGGAATCCTCTCCCACCACCCAGCTCTGAGTTCTCTGGCCAACAACAGTCCTGTGAAGAGGGAAGGGCACAGCCAAGATGTCTCTTGTCTCTTACAGCTGATGGAGGGTTTGTAAGAGCATGTGACGAGCAAACGAACAGGAGTCAAGAGCACGGTTTGGTCTGCGGAAAGAGAAAAGAGAGAGAAGTTTAAAACGCAACATTTAAGACCTGCTTCATATCTGACTTTGAATGAGCAAATAAATGTTATTTCAAATGTGCTGGTTTGCAGGCCAAAAGCCTGTATTGTTTCCTCTTGGTTATCTCTTCAGAAGCCATTCCTTCATTGCTGCATGGATTACTGCTTCCCACTGTGGAAAAGTCTCTTCTGTTGCTGAGTCCAAGTCAGGAAAACAACCACCAAGAATCAGAACATTTATTTCCATGGGTACAAAAAAACCAGCAGCCAACTATTGATCTCTGCAACTCAGCACCTCGTTTTGAGCAGAATGAATCAGGTGGAGGTGGAAGAGCCCTTCCCTCCCTCAGGCAAAGGGATTTTTCCATACAGATCCACCATTGAGGGCCCCAAAACACACAAGGACAAGCCTGGAGTTAATCAAATCTTTTCTCCCCAAATCATTTTCTATCTATGACCTGATGGTGACTTTGGTCTTGGGACTTAAGTCCTTCAAAGAGGCAATGTAACCTCTCACCCTCCCCACACTTAAGGTCAAGTAACACCTGATTGGCTTTGCTGAGCCCCCTCTCAGGGTGCCTTACAAACAGCCCACGGAACCTGTAGAGCATTGTCTGAAAGGGCCTGGCACACATTGCAGTAGCAAGCTCTACCTCAGACAGAATAACCTGCTCCTTGAAATCAGGCAATGGAAATAAGCAGTCACAGCAGGTTTAACATCAGGATAAAACTCCCTAACTTCCCCATTACCTCCCAGTAACCTGTTCTCTCAGGTTAACTGGGCTAACTGTTCTCTCAGCATCACTGAAACTTCTAGCAGCCTGTACCCATCCATTAGGGAACTGCGTCCAAAGAATTTTAATCCAGTGTTTTCCATCATTCTCAAGAAATCATTCTTTTTACCTCTTTCCCACCACACCACAGCAAAACAAGCTTTAGTAATTAATAGCAGCAAGGGTTGCTCAATTTGGGAAGGAAGAGTAAGCTGCAATAAAGACTGGAATATCTAGGTAGGAGCAAGAAGTTAATCTCTGAATCGATAGTGCATGGGCAATAGCTGCAAAGGTTGTTTGGTACAGGGCTCTGTGCCTGCTGTGGTTTAACAGAAACACATCCTGGAAAAATGTTAACATCTTTTATCCCCCCCAAGATCCATTCAGCACCCCACACTGAACAGACGGGACACAACTACAACTTGCAGCTGATCTTCAGAGTGGCTGGGTGAGTGTTTTCAGCCATCACCTTTGGAATACTCAGCCCTGTTTGCAATGAGCAGGCTGATTCTGCCTAGGCAGCTCCCCATTTCTGAAAACGGAGAACCTAAACTGCTGGTGTTGGTCACAGCCAAACTCCCTCAGCCTACATTCCTAACACCAAGCCTCATCTAATACTAACAGCCCCCTTTGCTTGCTGTGGAGTTAAATTGCCTGCCACTCTGTGCTACAGACTCTTGAAAGAAGCCAGTGTGATCTGATCTGATCCAATCCAACAGCAGAGAGCAGATAGAAAAATCCCCTCAAAAAAATAAAAGAAACCCCAACCCTTGCAGAAAACACCACCACCACCTCCAGCAAGTCACAAGTGAGCAGGCAAACATCCACATACTTTGTTTTTTCACCTAAATTATGGAAAAGCACATGTGGGTTCACAGCCCCCTCTTGCGTCCAAAAAAAAAGAAAATAAAGACAGCAGCAGCGCAAGATGGATGCTGCTTACGGCTCGTATCCATCATTTCATTGTTTTTGAATGAAGAACACTGCAACATCACAAATTGTCATAAGAAAGGGGGAGAACCTCCACTCCAGAAGTAAGCCTCTTGCAGCTAGAGGCAACAGAGCTGTAGCCTAGGCAGCTAGAAGGCCTTCGCACAGCTCTAGAAGCCCAAAGGAGAAAAGTGCAATCCTGAAGTAAAAACCTAGAAAACATCACCAAAACTTGCTGAAAATGAAGGATTCATGGGTTTGACAGAGTGGGAGTAGATTTGTCATAGAAACAGAGCCCAAAGAAACTCTGCAGATTACTATGTTAACCAGTTAGAGCTTTGATTTAAGGTTAGGATGTGGTTTTGTTCTGAGTGAATTCCAGGACAAGGGAGGCAGGTTAATTCTGCAGTTGTTTTAACTGGGTTTTGTGGTTATTGCATTGTCACCATTCTCTCCAGGCAACTGTAAATGATTTAATAGCTGCAATCCCTACCTCCTTGTTCCCTTGAGGAAAGCATTTTAAGAAATGCATGTATTTACAAAACACAAAGGTCTATAGCTTGTATGTGGTGCTGACATCACTGTGTCACACAGGACAAGTTTCCCCATGGTAACATCACACCTCGCAACAGAGGGACTTGCAAATCAGAGAAAGCTTCAGCTCCAAGAATTTCACAGCACCAGGGACGCTGCAGGCTTGGCATCGGCACCCTTGCATACCAAAGGCAGGCAGACAGATCTGTCTTCTACTGGGAGAGGATCCTGGCTCTTTTACAGAACTTTTGAATAATCTCACATGTTTTCTGAAAGACTATTCCCTCTTGCACTTGTAGTGAAATGCTGGCTAAAGATTCAGTGGAATTTTTGTTGTTGACTTCATTAAGACCAGATTTGTACTCTTTGTCACATACAGCATCGTCTACAGATGAAAAATATTTATTAGTATTTTGCAGCCCTGAAGCCCGAAAGAGGCCCACATACACATAAAAGGAGAGGGGGACAAGTGTCTTTTGTGAGCGGATTTGTTTAGAAGGACACGTCAAGCTGAGTTATGAAGCTACTGCAGGCACTGGAATCTGACACAAGCAATTAGAAGGGTCAAATGCACTGAACCAAAGTCCCTTTTTCTGTATTCCCAGCTTCAAGTGATTTAAATCCTGTTTGGATGGCTGGGGCTGACAGACACTAAGTGGCACTTGTTTTGATCGAGCTGGGTCTTTGCATAATTAGTGTCTGATGAAGTAAGCCACCATTTTCTTCACCCTTTTATTTCAGGGCTGGTATTGGACCCTTACACTGTACATATGTCTGATCAGTGAGCAAGATCACAGGCAGCAGCACAGGAGGCAGCAGAAATCCAGTCATCTGTGTGGACAACTTTGCTTGGCAAATCCTGCTACTCCTTGCTCAAACCTCTAACGACTGAGTTGGAGGTAGATTTGTTCAGTTGGCAAAGCAGTCACTGGCTTGTAACTGCCTAATTCCTAACCTGGCCAAGCCAAAGAGAATAGACAGGGACAAACTGTTCCACCAGAAGGCCCTCAAGGTTAGCATTTGCACACGTGTAAACAAGCCAGATACACAGTTCTGTTTTCCAAACCTGACCTTAGCATGGCTACATGCTGGACACACACCACTGCTACTTGTCAGCTTTGACAGCCACACCAACACTTGGAAAAATTCTTCTCCCTTATCACAACTGGCCTGCTTCCAATCCCAGAAAAACTAAGAAAAGACCGACTACCAATATTTGACTGTACTCTTATCACCTATGTTTTGTACTGACCACAAGTATTCTATGCCTCTGCCTCTCATCGGCACAAGACATCAATCTTCAGCATATTCCCCACACCAGGAAAATCAGGAAGGTTTAAGCCTTGTTGTGGAATTGGCTAAAAGGCTGCCCCCACCCTATGTGGCACATAGTCCATACTGAGCCAGTGAGTTCCAAATAAATTTCAGACCTCTGCTGGTTTTGCCTTAAGTGACAATTGTGGACTCTTTCTCCCCTTGACTGCTGGAATCCTTGAGGAAAGGACTCTAAGGGGTTCTTTTTCTAAATTGCATCAAAGGTAACATTCCCACTGATCTAGTCCAGAAGAGATACATCTTCCACTGCTATTGCACCATTTATGCTTTAACACATTAAAAGCTGTTGGGAGCTGGTGTTTGATTCTTCACCTACACTAGAAGTAACAACGCTAGAGGCAGGCAACAGGAGCAGCTTCCTCAACACTTATGCAACCAATCTAGTTCTCAAAAAACCCCACTAGCCTTGTTGATAGTAGGAGCAGTTCCACTTAGGAACAAATTCAGTCTTTGTGTTTTGCACTGTTTTGATCAGTGTCATGATGATCTAGGTAGAGCTCTGGTGACCTAGTACTCAGAAGGAAGACTTGGAGGACTCTGTTAGATCCAATGCACTCATAGTCCACTCAAGCGGTGAGCAGTTTTCCTCCATGTGACCAGCATCAGTCTCTCCTTCAGAGCCAGTTAGCTGCAAAGCCAGCCTTCCATAATTTCACCTTTTGGATCAAGACTTTTTACTCTAAACCTTGCCTTCTGGAATAAGCAAGATAAAAGAAGAGGCCCATCAAACTATTAATCTTTAATTTCAAAACTGCTATTTAGTGAGCTTTAACAGAACACCTTGCATGTAGCTATTAATCCTCAGTTGCACTAGCTCCCATAGAGAAGACTGCACAGAAGTACAATACTCACTTTGTGACAAAAGCCGAGAGAACTGGTGCCAGGGATTTCGGGAAATAATCCTGCTGAACCATATGGTTCAATGTCATAAGAATACCATAGAGGCTTGGGACAGCTTTGATCTTCTCTTCACTCTGAGAAAAGAAGAGAGAAGTCAGACAATCACTATTTTGTCTAATCCAGTCTAGTTCACTGAAGCAATGAAATCTCTGTTGAATGAAATGCTGCCATATGCTGCAGGAGAGGGCTGCTCGTTAGATTTTGTGCAATGTTTGTCAAGACAAAGGTAGCCAGTTCTCCCAGCACCGGTAGCCAGAAATAAAGCAGCACTGAGAACGTTCTAGTACTTATCAACTAGAGCCTAATATTTGACAGCAGCAACAATGGGGAAAGGGAAGTAATGAACCTGCAAGTGAAAGGGTTAGGTGTTTGAGGCCCTGTGTCCAAGTATTCTCCTAGGAAATTTCATGTGATTTCAATTAATAAAGAATTCAGCCACCTTTCTTACAACAATTTTTCTTGTATTATTCTGTAGCCCATTTTTGTACCACCTCCAGTTCTTCAGCAGGCTTCCTCCAGAGCTTGATGTAGTGTTCCCAGAACTGATCTCACAATTACATATAAGATAAAGCTAAGAGTTAGCCCTATTGCTGTTCTCCTCCTTAAATGATGCCCATATAATTCTTGCTCCTATTGTGATGCTAACCTGTGTGTTCCAGATCTTACATTGTTTCCATTTATTTCTTCACTGCCATCCCAAATAAAGCCCTTCAGGTACTGGAAGGTTGCTATAAGATCTCCTCGGAGTCTTTACGGTGCTAAGAATATCTATTGTTCATGTGCTTCCAGCTACGTGGGACAAAAAATGATGGAAGCTGCTCCCTCTCTACATATGCCTAATTCATCAACAGTCTTGTGTATCAGAGAGGATAAAACATCATCCAGCTGATCTTCAAGGGCCTTATTATCAATGCCAATTCTGAATCTGAAAGGGTTCTTCTGGAACACAAGTCTGCGCTTTGTGCCCCACGCACGTTCACCATTTTCTGCGTGGAATAAGAAGTAGGTGTCAGTCCCTGAAACAAGCATTCTGCAGAATACAAACCCATCTCTGGTTTTACAGATCTTTCTGAGAAGGGTGAAGCTCAGCACTGTTCCAACGTACAAAGGGAAAAGCTAAACTACTTTTTAGGGAATTAAGATATATCCAAGTATGTCAACAGCTCTGTACCCTAAGCTGGATATTACCAGAAGGAAATCTATAAAATTAAAGCGGGTTACTATAACACAGATCGTGGCTATTCTGTGGTTTAGAATTATCTTGGTCCAAGTTTCCATTCTCAGCTTCTAGGTCTTGAGGGAGTGAGAAACACGACCCTAGCAGGACAAAGTCAAGCAAAAGCACTCCTTATATTTGCAGACAGAACCCTCTTGCCCCAATCATCCCTCTGAAGGTAAAGTTGCAGGCATTCTAATGCAATTTGCAAGGTCTCCTACCGAACTTCCAAACTTTCTCACGATAAAGTTTATTTTGTGGAACTACATATGCGACTCTACTATTTGGCAGATACTCCAGAGTGGGAAGTTGAATGCTACTGATCCAGACTGAGTAGCTGGATATGTTTTTGAGCCACACTACTGAGAGATAGCATAAAGGACCACATTAACTAATATCATAGATCAGACTCCCAGACACAGCTTTTTTTAGACACTGTAGTCCAACAGCAGCACTATTTCCTTACCTGACCCTCCCTACCTATAGCTGATGACTGAAAATGCAGAGCACTAAGCAGAGGAGGCATAAAGAGCTGACACCACCTTTATCCTAACGCAACCTTGCAATTTGCAATCTCTGCTGGACCTGCAGACTTCTATTGTCCGCAGGCATCAGGCATGCACAGGCACCCAGCTGCTTCCACAGCAACATAATTAGACAAAACCCAGCTGGTCTGGTCTTCAACAGCCTAAACAGACCAAAACTTAACTCTTTCCTGCTTCTTCCTTACCTTAAGTAGTCCCATGTGGATCAAGAGGCTTGTGATGAATGCATCTGAATTGAACGTGGCAGAAGTGAAGGCTTTTCTCATCAAGGCATCTAAAAAGAAATAAACTGGCCATATTAAACAACACAGAAAGGGATAATGTTACAGATTTTAAGATCAAGATTAATTATACAGGACCTCAGAAACATCAGTGATTAAAGGAGTTTCGGGAAGTAATATCTGTTAAGATTCCAGTTGTCTCCACAGGTAGAATAATCCCTGAAATACTGAGACGGGTAAAACCCAGTTCTTAAGAAAAAGGCCTGATAGATATATAAGGGGAAAAAACCCCAACAAAAACTGAAAAAACGCCCCAAAATTCCCACACTGCCAAGCATCAGAAGCAATTAGACCTCGGTTCTACACACCACAAACCGCTCTACTCAATGCATTTGAGCATGGATCCTATGTGCATACAGGCATACAAATATGATGAGAAATACAGCACCAAGAGTTAGAGCCTTGACATTCTAAGGGCCAGCAGAGTTCATCTTTCATTTGAAATCACAAGGAATGAGAACACAATGAGAAAACTTGTTCAGCTGTTTTCTAGGACCAATACTCTACCACCAGCTAATGGCAAACCTGTGCTTTAGCCTCTCACGTCTACAAGGTAGGCAAGACACCCATTTTGACCTCTGTTCTGGTTTCTTGGAACGGGCAGAACCCACTACAGCAACTGTAAAACAGCATCAGGCATTACCCAGGGACCTCACTGTCAGCTGACGGTTACTTTTTTTTTTGAAGGAAAGTAATTGCTAGGTTCTACCTTCCCCTAAGAAGCAGAGGTAAGGAACAGCTTATTGAGATAAATACATACACACGCACTTCAGACAAATACCCTGTGCTCCATTTTTGGTTGGAGGCAACTCATAATGGGCACGAGCCAAGGCCAGCAGTAGCTCAGTGAGACACCAACTGACTATTTTTGTCTGATTGGACTCAAAACCAGCAGCAGAAACTATCGCACCACTGTTTCACAGACAACAGCTTACAGTTTCACCATGTTCATGTACTCCAAACGAAGAAATTGCAGAGGAAATGGACATTCGTTTGCAGTAAATCACTCTAAGTGGTCTTAAAAATAACCGATCCAGTTCTTTTGCACAATATTGATAGGTAGCTCATGCATGGGAGAACTATACTGCTGGGGGACTTGAAAGAAGATGCAAGTTGGTGGTCAGATGCCTAGGAGCATTTGGAAATTCCTGCTTCCAAGCGAGAACGTGAAGAAACACTATTGGTCCTCACACAAATCAGACCTAACCCCATCACTACTTCACAAAATACAGCAAGGAATCATCCCTTGCCTGTATATTGACCTCTGTGCTCTGCCTCATGTTGCAAATCTCTGCTTCCTGAAGAAATTAAAGACAGAAGAAGAGACACTAAGGGACACTCTTTACAATCTCTTAATATCACACTGGAGAGAGCACTTCCTGCAAAATACTGTTTAAATAAACAGCCGCGAAAAAGTAACTGACCTTAGAACACAGAACTACTGGCTCCTGACAGCCTAGAATCAAGGAGATGCCATGAGGGCAGCACAGGTCCACTAAGGTAACTACAACATGCACTCATCATCAGGCTTTGGAAGCACAAGATATGCCAAGCTCAGAATGAAACCCTACGTTCTGTCCATACGACAGCATGGGACAGCTTGGTGCTTTGTTACCTGGAGCTTCTTGCTGCCAAAGACAAAACAGACAACAACCTGGCCCCACAAGGGCCTTCCTCTACATCACAGTGGTGTCCTTGATACTGAGGCAGGTCACATGTGAGGATAAGAAAGGCCCAGTCACCTGTTGTTTCATATACTGCTGTTTTCACTGGGGCTTCATCTTTGAAGACTGAAGATATCCTTAGGAGAGTTGTAACTACTTTCTCTATGTCAGATGTGTCTGTCTGAAAGAGAAGGGAAAAAGAGAATGAGGGACTATTTAGTTCATTTCGTGTCAGCTACAGAAGATGAGTGTTGCTGCTAGGGTTGTGATAAGAATTACAGCCTTCATCTGCCTGGCATCAGTTTTGCCTTGGCCATATCACAAAGCATGAGCAATTCTGTGAAATAAAGGTTAACTCTATGTAGAGCATCTGATGCCAGTATAAGCGTTAACTGCATCATCAGTTCAATGACCTGTTCAATGTCTTTATCAATGACCTGGATGAAGACATCGAGTGCACCCTTAGCAAGTTTGCAGGTGATGCTAAGCTGGGTGGAAGTGTCAGTCTGCTGGAGGGGAGGGAGGGATCTGAACAGGTTGGACCACTGGGCTGAGAGCAATGGGATGAGGTTTAACAAGGCCAAATGCCAGGTCCTGCACTTGGGGCACAACAACCCTGTACATTGCTACAGGTTAGGGGAAGAGTGGCTAGAAAGCTGTCAGGAGGAGATGAACCTGGGGGTGCTGGTGGACAGTCGACTGAATATGAGCCAGCAGTGTGCCCAGGTGGCCAANAGAGGAGGCTGAGAGGAGACCTCACTGCTCTCTATAACTACCTGAGGGGAGGTTGTAGAGAGGAGGGAGCTGGCCTCTTCTCCCAAGTGACAGGGGACAGGACGAGGGGGAAAGGCCTCAAGCTCCGCCAGGGGAGATTTAGGCTGGACATTAGGAAAAAAATTTTCACAGAAAGGGTCATTGAGCACTGGAACAGGCTGCCCAGGGAGGGGGTTGAGTCACCTTCCCTAGAGGTGTTTAAGGCATGGGTGGACGAGGTGCTAAAGGGCATGGTTTAGTGTTTGATAGGAATGGTTGGACTTGATGATCCAGTGGGTCTCTTCCAACCTGGTTATTCTATGATTAGCTTCCATAAGGTTCCTTGGGATCATTCGGGAAAAATTCAGGTCTCGAAAGAAATACAAACCCAGGTCTCAAGAGAGAAAGTTATCAGCTGCAGGCATTAAATTATTCCAAGAGAATCAAGCACAGTAGACCATTGGCTCACCTACCTGCTGAGCTATCAGCATAGAGTGCTTTGGTCCTAGTCGCAGCAGTTTCTCTGGTGAGGGGAAAGCAAGGAATGTGGCAATGTCCACAGGAGGAGATGGCACTGGAGTTGAATCCTGAAACAGGAAGAATCCATCTCAAGATTCCTCTTCAAGTTAAATAAATTAGTTCAGCAGCAAAGGGCACATAGGGCAGGTCAGGACCCAGGTGCACCAGGTCAGGATTTGTTCTATTTGAAATCTCTTTGAGGTTGTAAAGAGCCCAAACTTGGAATAGCCAGAATATGCTGGCACAGCTGCTTGGCATTGCACATACAAGGCTCCCACCATTTTCTGGACATGGGAGGCATTTTTCTACCCATCTGTTACAACCACTACTCAGCCTCTCCCTCCACAAACATGTGCACACATGCTTTAACAAAATGTGTTTCTAAAGTCATCCATTTTATTTATTTTTTGCATGTTATCTCCCTGACTGTTACTACAATGCTAGCCCATGCAGGAATGTGAATGCTTGCCAGCACTCCAGCTCTCATTTCCTCCTTTACTCTCCCCTCCAGCTGAGAAAACAAGAATACATTTGGATGTAAGCTTACCTGTGAGCTAATTATCTTCTCAGGAGTCAGTGACTCTGGTTCTCCCTGTTCTCTCTCATTCAGCTGTTGCTGTTGTTCCTCCTCCTCTTCTTCTTCTTCATCCTCTTCCTCCTCCTCTTCGTCATCCTCCTCTTCCCCTTCATCATCACTAAGGTTTGAGAGTTAGATTAATTATACACTTGCGCTTCCTGTACACTGGAGCTCAAAGCATTTCTTCAACAACAAAAAGCAACTTCCTCTCAAGTCTTACTGCAAGAAATACACCTGCACTTACAACAGATTAAGAGGATGCTCAGGCTTCAGTCACCCAGCAAGCAAAGAGAAAGGCAATCGATAACTAAGACTAAGACAAGTCCATCAATAAAAACGAGACAAAGCTTATCCTGCTTATGGAATCCCTTAATGGTGCTCCACATTGCACAATGGAACCAACATTCATCTGCAATGTTGCAGCTCTTATTTTAAAAGGGATCGGTAAACAAAAGCGTTGATGAAAATTGTTTCAAAACTTCCTATTTAAAGTCCAGTACCCTCCCTACCTCAAAGATCCCAGCACAGTTCCCATGTTGAGGCCTTCAAGAATCTCCTGGAGTTGCTCACATCCCTCTTCTCCCAGACAGTTACCTGTGTTGATAGAGGAAAGGGAGTAGACATAACAGACACACACAAATTTGTTATTCAGGATTTTGCTATAGATTCACATGTGTTATCAGTCATTTCTACAAGACAACTCACAGGCAGCAATAGTCTTTAGTTATCAGAATCAAACAGTCATTAAACAAATTTCATCAGCATTACGCAATAGTCAAAGACAAACAAACTCCCTGCTTTTCCAGGGTGCCTGTAAGAGACTTCCTGCTAGTGCTATGAACAGCTCGTTCTCAGTGATGCTAAAACAAGGACACACAGGACAGTACCACTGAAATGTGGCAACTCAAGGAATGAACAGCAAAAGCTAATGCTAGTCAAAGTTCTCCCTCTGTTCTGCAGAGATATGCACAGAGTTTTTGTTTGCAAGTATGAAATATCCAAGATGACAACAAACAATGAAAAGATATTTTACCGAAAACACTTATCAGCTTAATCTTTCCACCTTAACTGCTTAACTTTAATGATTAACCAAGTTCACCGTTTCAGAAAGCTTTCAGGATATAAACTGCTTTATGTCCCGAGGCCATTCAAATTCAGCAGCTTTCAGAGTACCATTTTTTAAAATGCTAACAATTGCAAGCCTAAAATAGGTGACAACATTCTTCCTAGCAGTTTCTAGCATGGATCAGACTAGACATACTTTGATCTAGCCAACGTACATACCATTGAGATCCAGCTTCTCTAACTCTGCTTTATCTTCAATAGCTTCAGCAACAGTCAGAGCAGCATCTCGTTTGATCTCACAAAAGGACAAATTCAGTTCCTAAGAAGTAGAAGAATACATGTTTGCAGAATTCCTTTTACATCTATCAGCTCTATGACCTTCACGTGCTCACAAGTGTTCTGTATAAAATCTCATTTGAAGAGGCTCTTAGCAAAAAAAACCAAACCTGACATGCACTCCTTCATAAAGAGGCATTTTGAAGCATAATATTATTAAGAGCAGCACTACTGAAGATAGTACAAACCATTCCGGCTGCTCACCTAAAAGGTAGCAGATGTTTCAGTCCTTAGCAAACAGCTGACTGGAGATCTTCACTCATTCAAGGATCACAAAAGCATTCCAGAGTTCACACAACGCTAAGTCTCACTGAGGAAGGGCAGCTACTATACTTAATGGACTGCATGTTTGCTTTTAAACACTTCAGTAGCAAGTTAAGGCCTTCAAAAGACAAACTATACATGGTACTACCGATAAAAACAGCCAGCAGAGAAACAGTCCAGACAGCCTCGTAAGAGTAAAGTTATTCAACAGCCAAGCACCATCCCCCACCATTCCACACTGTGCTGAATCAATCCTTTCCTGAGAAGAGATTTAATATTAACAGCAAAAGGGAAGCAGTCCTCTAACAGAATGAATCAGCGGTGATTGCTTCATGCTACCCTCCCTTAACACTTCTGCTGAAGAAAAAAGGATTTAACTTCTGATTGTGAATCTCAATACCTACTTAAGTTTTCCTGGGAGATTCAGAAATAAGTTCCAGTAGAAACAGCAGAAGTCTGAGCAAGGGACCTCACATCACAGAGCACCTTATACTTTCGTACCACGTTCATATATGTAAATAAACATTAGAGCTCAGCTGAATTTATGTTTTGACTGTAAGCTTGCAAAATTAGGATTTGTGTTCAGCATCTGTCCCAGTGCAGTGGTAACTCATGTCAAGTGCTTCTAGAGAACTCAGTTAACCTACACTACTGACTGGACTTAGGTCTATCTAGAAAGTCATCAAATGCAAGTCCTGTGCAAATACTGATACAGAAAACCATAGTATTGCCAAAAAAAAAAAAAATTGGACCTTTGATACATGCCCTAATACAGAAAAAGCATTAACTGTATAAACTCTGAAATGCTAAAGAGATGACAAGCTGTTTATGAAGTGGAATGTCTCAGTCCCCATTCATGACCCTCTGAGAGGTTCTAAAATCACATACTTCCACTATCAGATTTCTTGAATAGCACTAGCTGAGCTAAACCAGCAGCTTCAAAAGCATAACAGATTCAACAGCATCTAAACAGATCACTGGTACAGCTCCACAAAGAAAGGTCTTAGCTGGATGTGGTGACGCCACTGATGTATGATACAGCTTATTGCTTTCGAGTTTTGAACACAGAGCCTGCGCTGAGGTGAATCCCACTTGAAAATAGTCAGTAGCGCTAGCAGAACAGACAGAAAACCAAGAGATGGTAAACAAGGCATTTTCAAACGAGATTAAAAGCTGAAAAGCAAGAAGACAATACCTTTAATTTATGAAGCCCCTCTTTAACAGCATCGGCAATAGCAACAGCACCCTTTGAACGCACGAGGCAGTCTCCAAAGTTGATCACTTCAATCTGCCGAAGTGCCTTCAGAGTCTGCAAGACAGCACAATTTTGAAAGTAAATGAATGTCCTATCAGTCCTGGAAAGCCCTTTTTCCTACCACGGCATGGCATGTGCTACACCAACTCAAAGATGCCAATGCAAACTATATTTGAGACAAAACACAAACCCAAAGCAACTTCTTAGAACAACTCACCTCTGCCATGGCCACAGCTCCTTTCTCTGTGAAGGTGTTGTCATTCAAGTTTATAACCTTAAGGAGCGGGTTGATAGCAAAGGCCTGCGCCAGTGCCGTGATACCAGGATGGTTAATTCCATTCTGTGGCATATGGACCTCTTCTAGAGTCCCGATGATCTGGGAAAAGATGCAGATGAAAAAGAGAGATACTTCAACTCAAGAGTATAGAGCTCCACTCTTTAGGATTTGCTTAAAATTGTTTTCCTCCAACTCAAAAGTCCATTAGCTCTTCTACATAGAACCATACACCAGCAATTACATTACAAATCTAAGTGAACTTGCTAGCTCATAGGAAGTGTCAGGTTAACATAATGCCCTCAATTCTACGAGTCATAGGTAGCCTCCACACAGCATGTCTGTCCTGGGTAACTTAAAACAAGAGTTCTTTATCTGTGGCTCAACAGCCCTGAAACAGATCAAGCAACATCACTGGATACAATAATTTTTTTAAGATCTACATTTCACCCTAACTGCAGAAGCAAATCTGTAAGAAAAATAGTATTAACACTGTTAAAGGAATAAACAGTATGTCACAATACAGAGTAGTGAATCCCATTTTGGTAGTGCCATTCAGTCTGAATTCTTCACAAATTTGTAACGTGCCTCAAATATTTGAGAAGTCTTATTTTTGCCACAATTACTGATTAGTCATAATCATATCCAGACAACTATTTACAAAAAAGAACGACCTATAACCTGCAATATCTTTGCTACTATACCTGAAAACATGCATTATAATTTAGAAGATGCTTTCAGCAGCAGTGGAGGAAGGAAAAGGGAAAAAGGTGGCTACAACTGCAGTGAACTCTCCTCTTCCAAGAAAAGTGGAAGTTGGGCAATGACAGCTAGAGAAAGCCAGTCACCATTTGGAGTCCTCACAGGATGACCCTTGCAAAACCACTATGTTGCTTTTGCCACATGATTGAACTAGGCAGAGAAGCACTCAAGAAGTTATCTGGTATACCTACCCCACTGCCAGATAACCTCCATTAGCACAGAGGGAGGAGAAGGATGACTATTAATCTACTTGGGGGATACTCATTTCTCCCCCAATTAGAGTACACAGACGTTAGTTATATGTTTTGAAACCTATGTCACAAATAGTAATCAATTCTAATTGCACTCACTGAAGACTACAGTTTCTGTAGCAAGTAACACCTGAACTTCAGTAAACAAACCACCAGTCCCTGCTTCCAAACTGAGGTAAGCTCTGCAAGCAGTACATTTAACATCAGCACTTAAGTACACCTTGCTCCAATCTCCTGTTGAGAAGCTCCGATTTTGTACTTACACCAAAGGCTTCAGCCAGCGCAGTGGCACCATCATTCTCCAAACGATTTCTGCCAGCCACAAATATTTTCAAAGCAAGAGGCTTGCCCTGGGCACTCGATTTCCTGTGACATTCCTTCAGAGCAGCTGCCAAAATCTAGAGAGAAAACAAGCAGTTGATACTACATCAGTATCTCATTCTGAAGGAACCCAAACGTGCTTTGTATATCCAGCTTTCAAGAAATACTTCAGTCACTGCTGAAAGGCATCTGCTTCTACAGCAGGGTATACAACAAAAATCTAACCACAACACTCGCACACCACAGTCTCAGACAAGAAGTGACAATTTTGCCACACTACAACACACTGACCCCATTAAGAACACTTGACTTGAACAGGCAAACACATAGTGTCTTAGGGAAAATGACAGTTCTGCTTTTCTGCTTCATCCAACAGGCGTCTCCAGTGTCAGGTTTGGTAACACTATTCACTCAAATTCAAAGCTATTATTCTTGACATGGATTCTGATGTTTAGGATAGAACTATTTTCCAATCCTGGAAAAACAAGTGAGCTTTTCGTATTTCAGAAGTTTGCCCACAAAAACACATAGAGGGAAGTGATCTTGAGGTTGGAGAATGGGGGCCAACAACAATCTCATTAACTTTAAAGGGAAATGCAAAGACCAGCAGATGAGGAGGAATAACCCCATGCATCAGCATAAGTTAGGGGTAAGCCTATGGCAAAACAGCTAAGCAGAAAACCTGGGGTTATCAGAGGGTGAGAAGTTGACTTAGAAGCTAGCAACATGCACTTGCATCAAAGAAATCCTACTGGGCTGCCTTGGGAAAAGCATTGTCAGGAGGTCAAGGGAAATTATCCTCCTCTACTCAGCCCTGTGAAATGCATCCAAATACTGTGTCCAGTTCCAGGCTCTTACATGGACATACTGGAGAGAGTCCCACAAAGGGTCTCAAGGATGATTAAGGAATTAGAGGATTTTACATACTCAAGGTTTCTGACAGCTGAGATTATTAAGGATGGAGAAGAGAAGGCTGTGAGGGAGATTCTACTCATATGTAAGAGCAGTCAGAATAACACGATGGGGGAGAATGTAGTATAAAGAAGGCAGAGCCAGATGCAAATGCTCACAAACTGATGCACAAAACAAAACAAAACTCTTTTTTTACTGTGAGGGTTGTTGAACACTGTGATAAGACTATCCAGAGAGCCTGTGAAGTCTCTATCCTTCAAGATATTTAAAACCTGACTAGACACAGCCCTGAGTGACCTCATATAGCTGCCTTGAGCGCTGAAGTTGAACCAGATGTTCACCAGACACCCCTTCCAATCTCAACCACTCTGATTCTGTGTAGGGCAATCTAAAGCCAAGTCCTGGCTCTGACTTTGCTCTCAAAAAGGAGACTGCCCTTACCCTTCCTCCACCGATGCCCATGCCGCAGTTATTAAGCTTGAGTTCCTGCAGGGTGTAACACGCAGGGCTCTTCAGCAGTGCCTCGAAGCCACGCACACCATCCGGCCCAAAGGCATTGTCACTCAGGTCCAGCTCCACCAGCTGGGCTCCAGCAGTGATGAGAGCATCACCCAAAGAGATCTGCAAGGAAACAGATGGCAGTGAGTGGGAGAGAAGGGGGGGGGAGTGGATTAACTTTCAGTGACAGCATCACCGCAGTGGCTAGGTATGACAGTGATGCTGCAAAAGATTTTCACTTTGAGGAGATTCAGCAAAGCTGCATAAGGAAATAAAACTTCAACAGCTGAAGTCAGAGAAATTTTGTGCTAAACATAACCACAATGTGTGTACCAAGAAGTTATCCCATTCCTTTAGTTGAAATCCACATTTTTCAGAGTCAGTTTCCCCCTCTACAATGCTAAAGGAAATATTGTTTTCATTTTTTTGAGCTTATTGTGTTCTTACTTCACAGGACTTGGGCGGGGAGCTCTGTAATGCTCTCGGAAGAGATGGCGACATGCTTTTATTTAGAAAGGTTAGTCCCCATTCTATCTATCAGATCATGAGGATGTTTTCCCCAATGACAAGCTTCTTCACTAGCATGGACTTGCACTTGGCCTTTTACCAACTCTTCTCCACCTCATACAGAAGGAGCAACAAAGAATCACTCACCTATTCTGAGACATTCAGTGTTAACAGCACAGAGAAAGATCAGCTCTGTGCTAAAAAGCATACTCCCACAAAAATTATGACAGGTGAGAAAAGAACTTATATTAGTCAGAACTCTTGAATCTAGTTTTTGCTTACCAAAGCGGGAGGTATCTCAGACCTTAGCCTCCCTGTGAACATGTCACTCCAATGACACCTCTAAAATAAGAAACATACAAATAGAAAGCATTAAAAATATTTAGGACAACACAGTTGTACATAGGTTTACAAATACAAGCTGCATTACATCACTGGGTCAGCTTAATACTGTCTCCCTTCCCTCAGGCTTGTCATTTGATGGTACTAAATTGCTACAAAAACTGATGTTACAATTGCTTACTTGCAAGGACATAAACCCACTGAAATGCACACAGTTAATTAACACTAAACAAGAATTCTTGCTTGCATTCAAGCTGGAATACTTTTCTGCTGAGAAAATTACCACAGCAAAAAGTGGCAGGAAAATGAAGGATACATTAGGAGTGCAAATTTTACTAAGGTATGAAGCTGAACAATCTGAACTGGCTTGAAAAGCCACACTTGAGTGATTAATGTCAACCAATGCTTCATACTGCTCTCCTGCAAAGCAGAGTGCCTCTAGCAGCACAGCATCCTCTTAGCATTAGATTAGAACAGTAGCAGGGAAACACAGCTTGGACATGGAAAAGCCTCCAGGTGTGTCTTCTCCATTATTTCTTCCTTATTCAGGCATTCTCTAAAGACTCACTCTTCAGAAGATCTGATAATTCTCCAGAAGATATGACCCAGCTTTCCCATTAGAACTTAAGTTTTGTTGCCACAGTTCTTTGTTTACAGATGATGCCCCTGCAGAGAGGTTCTTCCTTGCACAGCTTCCCAGCTTTAAGATTGGAAGCCTTCTGAACAGGAACAGTCAGGAAAGCAGAAAGTGCTCCCATTATCCGAAAGTCTCCAAGTTCTGCCATGTTTTCCAGTGGCTATTCTTCCTACCTGAAGAACCACCAAGCAAGCTTTGGGGCTAACCCAATGCAGGCTACTGCAGGAAGAACACGGATCTTCAGTATTTCTACATTAGTTCTTCCCCTTCACCACCATCCAACTTCAGGATCTCACCTTGAGCTCTGATTTCTTCTCCAAGGCTTTGGCAATGACCTTTGCTGCCTCCACACCCACTGTGTTGCCTTCCAGGCGCAATGATTCCAGGCCATCAAATTCCTCAATTTGCTTGATCACTTCTTCAGCTGTAAAAAGCAGACAGTCTAGTTGGCCTTTTAACTATCATCTTAGCTGCCACAGTAACACTGCGATGTAGCCTGACTCACTCAACTCTGCCTTTAGTGAAAAACAGATGATTGTTACCCTAAAAAATCAGGAAACAGCACAGGGAACAGAACTAAAGCATCAGGTAACCAGAGAGAACATTCTCCACTCCCCACCCTGCCATTTTATAATTTATTTCTTGTTCTATTCACTGATAGCCATCCTGCTATTTGCAAAATTAAGTTTCCTTCCCTTCCTAATCTGATAGAATTATATAACTGTTTGCTTGGAAAAGACCTTTGAGGTCATTAAGTCCAACTATATCTGTCCACTACTAAACCACATTCCCGAGCACCTCATTATCCTTCTTTTGAATATCTCCAGGGGCGGTGACTCAACTACCA
Source organism: Piaya cayana (assembly GCA_013389865.1). NCBI lineage: Eukaryota > Metazoa > Chordata > Aves > Cuculiformes > Coccyzidae > Piaya > Piaya cayana. The sequence continues at coordinate 113,130 of WAAB01010846.1, read as the reverse complement.
CCCTGGGCAGACTTTGCCAGTGCCCAGAGAACCCTTTTGGTGAAGAAATTTTTCCTGTTGTCTAATCTAAGATTCCTCTGCCATTCAGCACATGGTTTAGGAGCTAGAGTGCATATGCCTACGAGGATGCAAGGACTAAGGTAAAAGTTGATTGGATTTGGTGCCACATCAACAGGATGAAGTTCCCACATATCAGCTAAAGTAGATGCTTGTTTAGCAAACATGTCAGAGTGGAACAATTTAACTCTAGAATAATCCTATGCAAGACAGAGGCGCAGGCTGCAGACTCCTGTTAATGGGCACTCAGTATCATTCCCAAGGTCCAAAGCCTTTCCCCAAAGTTCAGTGGCTTTGCACTACTAAAATGGCATCTAAAAAAGTATCACCTTTGGAAACAGTAAAAAAGGTACGCGCTATAATAAATAACCTCTCTGAAAAACATGCCACTTCTGTTGTGGCATAAACATTGACCTAAGAAAATACAGCTATTCTCCAGATATTTAGACTACAAGACATTTTTCATTGAGAAATACACGTACGCCAACAAGAGATGTTCCAGAAAAACAAAAAAAACCCCAAAAAGAAACCACAACAAAAAATTGGTCAGAATTTGGACAGACACAGGACTACTGCAGCCAACTACCATATCAGCCCGTTCCTCTGTGCAGGAGCTGTGATTTACTTGTGTTCTGCTTTTGGAAGGAGTGCTGACTTGTAGTGCACAGTGACTGTCAAAAGCACTTGGAGAGAACACTAAGAAATCAAGATTTACACACCAGGGAGCCAAACCCCAATCCCACCAGCTGTAGCATTGCCAGGGCACCAGGTCAAAGCAGGAAGGGAAGGAAACATCTCTGGCAGAAGCAGCTGTAGCTGAATGCCCCTTGCATCACACCTAGTACTATGACAAACTGTCCGTGTAGGATTAGCAGATTTACCACAAGACCTCAGAATTTCAGGGAGACACTTCTCATAGTATTTTCTCTTACCATCTTCAGCTGTATTGAGTTTAAGGCTCTGGCCTTTGAAGCTCAGCTGTCCACCACTCAATTTGGTTTTGACCAGTGACTCCGCAAGCCTACTGATGTCTTCCGATGCCATTTTCCTGCTTTTCCAAAACCAGAATGTCAACATTTTAAAAAGCAAACTACAATACATAAGCTTTATAAATAATCATACTTATTTGAACACTAATGTGTTTTTAGTCCTCAAGATATCAGAGTTTTCAGTGTCATTAGTGTTTTCCCCATAGCTCGCTCATGATGTCTAGCGTAGATTAATATTACAAAGCCAACCAGACAGATGGTGTTGATTGTTCCAGTACTGACAAGACCTGCTTTTTGATGGAGTTGTTACACTTCATAAATAACCAGTAGCTAAAACTATGAATTCAAGCCACAATAAGACATTACTCTTTGCACAACACTTTTACAATTAAAATGTAACATTCCCCTCTCTTCAAGTCCCATCCTTTAATTACACTTGCTGCAAATTTCCCGTTCCCAAAAGTAAGCTAGAATGAGCACAACTGTTTTTCTCTTTTCAGTAAAATCCCCAGTAGTGCCCTAGTCAGCACAGTTCTAGAACCACTGAGTTGCTGAAAACACAATGTGTGTTGTATACAAAACTCTCTCTCAGTTTGTGGGTTCTCTTTCCTTTTGGATGTCCTACACAGATTCATCGCGTGCATTAAACAAGATGATCTTACACTGATTGATTAGAGAGCATTTTGCCTTGAGGCACAAGTTTGAAGCTTACTATGCCTAGTAGAGTCTGCATATCTTTATTTAATGAATATCAATCACTACATGAAGTAACTCGCCTCCATCCATTCAGAAGGATAAATGGAGCACAATTATTATCCCAGTAACTCCCACTGGGATAAAACGAATAAACTCATATATATCCAAAGAAGTCAGTCTGTTCACCTAGCTTAATATCAACTTTACTTTTAAACACCTCATCACCCTACTATTTAAAAAATGAGTTATGCTCTACTATGATTCTCTTCTGTACTCTACCAATGTATTCACTCCCTTTGACTCTCTTTCCCTTATATCCTTTTTTACTTCCTTCACCTTACACACACACACACACTACTTCCTAATTTCAACATATGACTTCATTATGGCATCCTGAAGCATGTTTTACTGCAAACACAACAATCACACCCAATTGTCAACCTACCAGCAATCTCTTCTCTGCTAGTTCTTCTTCAGGAAAAGCTTTGGAAAAATGAAAAAAGAAATCGAAGAGTTAGTATGTATGGCAAATAAAAACAAGATCTGGAAATGTCTCAAGAGAGGTTTCCTCCTTACTTATAGATTCTATCATAGAATGGTTTGGGCAATTCAAACTGCCCTGCCATGGGCAGGGACATCTCCCACTCATCCAGCCTAGGTTTGAACAGCTCCAGGAATAGGGAATCCACAGTTTCTCTGGGCAACCTGTTCCAATGTCTCATCATCCTCACAGGAAAACAGTTCTTCATAATACTTACTCTAAATCTCCCCTTTTTCAGCTTAAAAGCACTACCCCTGGTACTATCACTGCACTCTCTGATAAAGGGCTGCTCCCCAGCTTTCCCGTAGGCCCCCTTTAAGTACTAGAAGGCTACAAGGTCTCCCCAGAGCCTTCTCTTCTCTAGGCTGAACAATCCAACCCTCTCAGCCTGTCCTTACATTGGAGGTGCTGGAGTCCTCTGCTGATCATCTTTGTGGCCTCCCTTGGACTCGCTCTAACAACACTCCTAGTGAGGTCTCACAAGAGTGGAGTAAAGGGGTAGAATCACCTTCCTCTTCCTATTAGTTATACTTCTGATGAGGCTGCATGAAGCTGTATGCTACCTGATGCTCAAAAAAGTTCATTCAGCAGAGTGGTTTAATTCCAGCAGTTTGTCCACACCAGTCCGTGCTACCTGCTGTGGTATCTCCAGGAGGAGCTTGCTCTGCTTTCCTGCCCATGTCCTTGGAGCGCTGTTGACAGCCCAAGGTTACCTCCTGCTCACCCATGACTGGCTCCCAGCACGGCTGCCCCCAGCGAAGCAGACAAGCACCAGCCATCTGTCCCCCAACCCCACACACCAGGCCCAGCCTCCCATGTCCCCTTCCTGTCCTACGCACACGTGTCCGTCTGCATGTGGAGAGTTTAAAGCGTCACAGAGCACACGTGAGGCACGCTGTTGTTCCCTCATGCAGCTTCAGCCATCCTGCCTACCTATTCGGTAACAAACCACTCTGTATTCACAGAATCACAAGGTTGGAAAAGACCTCCAGGATCATCAAGTCCAACCATTCCTATCAACCATTAAACCATGCCTCTCAGCACCTCATCCACCCATCTTTTAAATACTTCCAGGGATGGTGACTCAACCACCTCCCTGGGCAGCCTCTGCCAGTGTCCAATGACTCCTGTGAAATTCTTTTTCCTGATGTCCAGCCTGAGATTCGCAGACTATTTTGACTATAGTAAATACTAGCTTATGCATTATATATGCACTAGCAACATTTTCTGCACTTCCTGAACAGCTGTAAGTCAAACCAGAATCACAGTTAACACCACAGCAAAAAGCTTCCATAAACTCACTCCAGTTTCTCATTAAAGCAGTATCTTATACTTTAGGTTTATATTACTCAAAATATTAACTCATTTAGCTCAACATTATAAAAACCACCCAGCCTTTAGGGATTCACTACTGCAAGGCTTTTTGAGTGAAGTCAGATCTAATTTTTTAAGTCTACTTTTACAAGCCGAGTAGATTCCCCGCCTGCTTTGGAGCTGGGTAGACCTGGCGACCCTCTCTCTGCCTCCCGTTCTGGAATCGGGGTAGACCTGGCGAACCGCCGGGTAGACCTGGCCGCTCACCGGGGTCGGGTAGACCTGGCGGCCACCCGCCGGGGGTGGGGCAGACCTGGCGGCCCAACCATCTGCCTTTGTGCCGTCTACATGCGCCTGCCCGCCGGTGCGTGCCCGTGCCCGTGTGCAGGGGTCTCCCGTGGCCGGTGCCCAGCCCTCGCCGTGGGCGGAGCACGAGGCGTTCCCTTCCTGCTTCCCCCCCCGCCCCCCCCCTCCGGGCCGGGAACCAGCGCGGCGACGGCGGGCAGGGTTGGAGGGGGAGGGGAAGGGAAGGCTGCGCGATCGCCCCACCGCACGCACAACCCCTCCGCCCGGCCACCAGCCCGGCCCGTGCCCTCACCTCCGCGCCAACGCTGCCCGGGCGGAGGCGATCGAGGCGCCGCTGCGAGCGCTGGAGCCGCCGCCGTTGCCGCCGCCGTTGCCCGGGCTGGGGGAGGGGCGCGCGGGGGAGGCGGAGGATTTGAAAGCCGGCAGTTCGGCTCCGAGCCCCGCGATTGGCTGCGAGCAGCAACGTCCCCCGCCCGCCCCGGGGGGGACAGCGGGGGGACTCGGAGCGCGGCGATCATGCAGTTCCAGCCCCGCTGCCGTGGGTTGGGACACCTCCCACCAGACCAGGCTGCTCAAAGCCCCGTCCAACCCGGCCTTGAACATCCTCAGGGATGGGGCAGTCACAGCTTCCCTGGGCAACCTGTGCCAGGGCCTCACCACTCTCATGGTGATGAAATTCCTCCTAATGTCTAGTCCTAAATTGACCCTCTCTAGTTTATACCCATTGCCCCTCATCCTATCACTTCAAGCCTTTGTAAACAGCCCTTCCCCAGCTTTCCTGCAGCCTCTTGTGTTGTGCACTTAGGGCACAACAACCCTATGCAGAGCTACAGACTAGGAGAGGTCTGTCTAGAAAGCTGTCTGGAGGAGAGGGACCTGGGGATGTTGGTCGACAGCCGACTGAACATGAGCCAGCAGTGTGCCCAGGTGGCCAAGAAGGCCAATGGCATCCTGGCTTGGATCAGAAATGGTGTGACCAGCAGGTCCAGGGAGGTTATTCTCCCTCTGTACTCTGCACTG
>WAAB01010846.1:0-101008 GCA_013389865.1 Piaya cayana | reverse complement strand
GGGGGTGTGGGGGGGGGGGTGGGGGGGTGGCCGGGGTGCCGGCGCTGGGTTGAGGGGAAGGCGGGCCGGAGGGCGCCGGCGGCTCCGCTCCGCCCCGGCCGGGCGAGGTGGCGCCTCTGCCCGCCGCGGCCGCTACGCGAGGCCGGGGATCAGCGGCCTAGTGCGGAGGGTAGGGGGGGAGTGCTCCTGCGCCGCCCATGGGGAAACAAGCCCCGGGAGTTAATGTGGTGGAATGAGGCAGGGGACAGGGAGGGCTGGGTNCAGGGTGTTGCTTCGTTAGAAAGTAAAGGTTTCACATAGGAGCTGAATAGCATGAAATGTTGTGTAACTGCAAATTAAATAATAAATTATAAAAAAAATACAGTCGTGGAAAAGAACATGGGTGAGATTTTTTGAAGCAAACCCCCGCTTCCGCCAAAAATGTGGGGTTTGCAAAAAAAAAAAAATTGTCAGAGATCCTAATCCCACCCCCTGGAAAAAAATGCAGTACCAGTTTAAAAGTGGATAGTTGGGGGAAAAGCCCCTGGGTTTAGGTGGTAAACTTGGGATTAATTGCGTTTTTGCCTGTTTGTAGGTATGCGAGCTGCATTCAGGCTGCAGTTTCCCCCTCTTGTTTGGTTTAAACCCCATGAAGCAGCAGAGAAGCCCTTGTGGAATTGCTTTTCAGATGCACCTTCTGTAGGGGCTTGTAAAGTTTTATCAAATAAGAAGGTTGTAGGATCTTTTTTCCTTTTTTGTATGTATGNGCCGGCGGCTCCGCTCCGCCCCGGCCGGGCGAGGTGGCGCCTCTGCCCGCCGCGGCCGCTACGCGAGGCCGGGGATCAGCGGCCTAGTGCGGAGGGTAGGGGGGGAGTGCTCCTGCGCCGCCCATGGGGAAACAAGCCCCGGGAGTTAATGTGGTGGAATGAGGCAGGGGACAGGGAGGGCTGGGTGGGCACGAAACCGAGAGCGAGTGGGCAAGGCCACTCTGGGTGGCATGGAAGAAGCAGTGTGCTACTTGTGGGGTGCAGAAAATGGGGTGACGGTGGGCCAGGGTGGGCTCCTGAGTCTCTGGGTTTTATCCTCATCCCCTTCCTTGCCTGGGAAGCATTTGGTTTGATGCCTCTTCTCCCAAGTGACAGGACAAGGGGGAATGGCCTCACGCTGTGCTGGGGAAGGTTCAGACTGGACATCAGGAAAAAAATTTTCACAGAAAGGGTCACGGGACATTGGCAGAGGCTGCCCAGGGACATGGTTGAGTCACCATCCCTTGAAGTATTTAAAAGACAGGTAGATGAAGTGCTCAGGGACATGGCTTAGTGGCAGACAGGAATGGTTTGACTTAATGTTCTCAGAGGTCTTTCCCAACCTAGTGATTCTATGATTCTAAGTTGCGCCAGGGAATGTTTAGATTGGAGATTAGGAAACGTTGATTCACCAAAAGAGTGGTGAAGCATTGGCACAGGCTGCCCAGGGAAGTGATGGAGTCTCCTTCCCTGAAGGTGTTAAGGAGTCTTCTTCCCTGGAGGTGTTAAAAAAACATGTAGATGTGGCACTTTAGGATGTGGTTTAGTTGGCACAGTGGTGTTGATGATTGGACTGGATGGTCTTTGTCGACGGACTGTTTACAAAGGCTTGTACTGATAGGACAAGGAGGAATGGGTATAAACTAGAGAGAGGCAGATTTAGACCAGACATAAGGAAGAATTTCTTCACAGTGAGAGTGGTGAGGCACTGGCCCAGGTTGCCCAGGGAAGCTGTGGATGCCCCGTCCCTGTAGGTGTTCAAAACCAGGTTGGATGGGGCTTTGAGCAGCCTGATCGAGTGGGAGGTGTCCCTGCCCATGGCCGACTGGAACTGGATGATCTTTAAGATCCCCTCCAACACAAAGTATTATATGATCTTAGAGGTCTTTTCCAACCTTAATGATTCTGTGATTCCATGATTTTCAGCTGGGGGCAAAGGGGTCATTCCTGCCTCACCCTGCATTTGCTGGAGGTATTGCAGGGTGATGCTGGGGGCACCCCAGTGCCAGCCACCCTGTTGGTGCTGTGGGTCAGGAGTGGGACTAACCGGGTGCCAGGGTTTGGGAGGGCAGCCATGGAGAGGCCTTGCAGTGGCCAGCTTGTGGAGGGATGCAGTTGTCAGACCCAGTGGGCCCAGCACGGTGTTGGGGACCCTGAGAGCTGTTGGCTGTGAGAAGCATTCAGATCCAGGGAGTTGGTGGCAGAGAGAAACCACACTAGCAAGTGGGAGCCCGTGTTTGTCGTGGGATTTGTAACTTGTCCTCTGCTTGACTTGAATCCAGTTACCTGTTCTGCTGCACCACCGAGGTAGCCGAACTGCCTGTGAAAGACTCCATGTTGCAGAGTGGTGCATCCTGGAGCCTTTTGCATGAAGGAGAGTGTGCACAGCCTGGAGCTGAGTTCCTGTCTCAGCTGTACAACCTGCCACTTGCATCTCGGTGCACTTATTTCTGGGTGAAACATTAAGAGTCAAAGCCCGGAAGTCAGTTAAGTGTGAACTTATTGCCACCCCAGAAATATAGTATGAAAAACTTTGTCCAAATTCAGCTCTGGCAGGGCTGGGAATAACACCCAGTCCTTGATAAGGTAAATTCAGATCTTTCTGTTGATCTCTTAGTGTTTCGTAGAGTGAATCTACCCAGTTTGTGATTGAGTCACCCTGTTTACTGCTTCATGCTTCCTTCTGAAGGCAAGAAAACTGCTTTGCCTATTTGCAATATTTTATTTCTGTCTGGCAGTTAGTTTGTAATTCATTGACAAACTATGAATAAAGTCTTCTCTGTATGCTGGACCAGAGAGGATAAATATCTCTGAACTGAAAGGATAAGAGCTTTGTAGGGATATAAATACTCTGGATCTGAATTCTGCTGGTGATATGGGCAGACAAGTCTGAACAGACAGGTTTTGGGGGGTGAGGGGGAGGGACATTTAGGCACACTGCTTCATGAAATATTTTTCACTGTGTTTCTAAAAATACTTTTAAAATTGAGAAAACAAAAGCTAAACAAACTCTGTGCTTAAAATTAATTATGTATCAGCTGTGATGTGGTGCACAGCAGAACTGAAGTGTTGCACATACGAGTGGCTCACTGTGTCTTGGGGTTTGCTGGTGCGATGCTTGTACAGCTTGGTTCAAGGGTTGAAAAGAGACAGTGAAGAAGCTAGGATGATGAGGAGAGAGAAGGGATCTGAGTTTGCTGGAAAGGTGACATGAGGAGGAAAACGAGGAGTATGAGTATTAGCCTGCAACAGTGATGGGACTGCCAGTGTGAAAGTGAGTTCTGGTGTGGAGTCATATCCAAGAAGAAAGGTGGTTGTTCCCGAGAGATGTGAAAAAAGTTGTTAGGGCATGTGGTGTGCATTTTGCAGGTCTTGTTGTGAGGAGAAGAGTCTTATGTTCAACATCGTGACATAAGTATGAAGGCCTGATGGAGCTTTAGCAGACAAAGCTGGTCACCGGCTTCATGCAAGGAGAGAAGAATGTGGGGCAGTCTCAGGTAGCAACAGTCTGGAGGTGAGATCAGGCCTGCATTTTATGTCTGAAGAAGTCACTGGAGGGTCTTGCGCTGAAGAATGTTCACTGTGAAAGGTGATAGTACTGCAGAGATTAAACATCCCACAGGGCACGGGGAGTTCTTGTAATGATGAGGGGTTTGTAGCAAGGATCAAACTAGCTGGATATGGTGAGACCTACAGAGATGTGGTAGGTCAGTCAGCCATCCATGTGGAGCAAGGATGGAGATATGCATGTTGCAAATGGACGCACTGGTGGTGAGGAGAAACAGAAGGGGAGCTCCGAGATGCAAGAGGAGTTGGATAACTCTAGGAAGGAGACTTTCAGGAGCCTTCCCCTGTAGTCTTTTGGCTCCACTCCAGCTTTTGCACAGTCATGTTTGAATGCCCTTCACTGTGGGAAAATAACAGTACCCAGTTCTCATTGTAACGTTTGCCCACAGCCTGCTGCGTAGAATGTTTTAGCAGCGAGGTCAGGGAAGCCATGAGAACAGGTACTGATCTCTTCTTTACTCTTTGCAGTAGCGTTTTAAAAGTTGAGCTCAGAAGCAGATGTTGAAGTAAGCTGTGCATATCAGCAGTTTTTCAAGGTGGCGGCCTGTTTTGTGGACATAAACCATCGTGAAGGTGTGCCACAGCATTTTTGGAGTGCAGCCATTGACTTTGTGATGACCAGCCAATGTTAAGCTGCTCTCTGCACAGTTGCCAACAGTCTCCCTTTTCATCAGATCCTTGGACTACCGTTTCACTTCCCTTCACTTCACTTTTGTTCTCTCCAGTGGGGCTCATACAGGGAGCAGCAAGAGCAAGGCTGCCCATCCAGGGAGGACAAGCTAAAAGCTAAGGGTGTTGATAGCCACCAGCAATCTTCTCGTTAACTAGGGTACAGTCCCACTGTACATGAACAACTTGCTGATAGTAGTGGCTCATTAATGGTCCCAGAGAAGATGATGTGGTTGATTTCATCCAGGGTCTATGCAGCAAGTCCAGCAGTAGGAGATGGTGCCAGAGGCAGGACTGGAGACAGGCTGCCTACCGTGTAGGTCCAAGGCTTGCCCAGGAGATACAACTGAGGGCAATTGCACCTACAGTATGGCTCAGATGAGGCAATATGCCTAGACCTGAATTTAAGTGGAGCTCCTGGACCACGTGCAGAGGATATGTGGGTAGGGGCCTGAGGTGAGGCTCTTTGGGGCATTTAAAGCTTGTTAGTGCACTGAAGGGCCAGACAGCTGTAAGTTCCTCCTTCCTCCCTGTCATTTCCCTTAGTGAGGGTCCCCTAGGCCTTTCAACTCCTTCCCTGCAATTTATCTCTTGTCATTTCCCATGGTGGTTCTCTTCCTGCCCTTGTCTCTGGTGCCCCTTGCAATTCTCCCCTGCAGTGCTCAGGGGTTGGTCTGTCCTCTTTTGTGGCTTCCACTGCTGTCTCGGCAGAAATGTTTCCTATTGCTCCTCTTCACCTTGGCTGTTCTCTCTTTTTCTGTTCTTGCAGAATTTCATGCAAGGAGAAATGTAAAATAAGTGGACTCTGTCTTTTTTTTCTGCCCCTCAAGCCTGTCTGCCTGTAGTGTCAGCGTTCACTTTAACCTCACAGTCTCCTTGTTAAATTACCTTCTTTCTTTCTGATTGCTCATTATCCAGGTTGTTTATAAGTCATTCCAGGCCTTCTGTTTGTGTTGTACTGAAGTCTACCTGTTCTTCTCCATCACTTCTGTTAAAAGCCTTTATAGACATGCAGATCATCACTCGCCTTGTCTGGTGGCTTTTCCTTTCTTGCTGCACTGTCCACCCAGTTCCAAATGCAATGCTTAAAATCATCTACCTGCTACTCAGACCAGATTCCTCTCATATTTAATGTCTGATCACTTAACTGCACACTGTCACTTTCAAGCTTTTGCTTCCTTCTGCTACCACTTCTTTCTGGTGTTTCTCTTGCTCCTGCCTTTCGCCTGTACCCCAGCCCTCCTTCTTGGTAAAGGGGCAATTCTTCTGCATTTTGCATGGCACAGAGCACAATCACTGAGGGCTTGCTGGGTTGTCAGCGTTGATTTTCACATACCTTAAAGGATCCTTCACCCTGTGCCAGGCCGAATGTGCCATAGATACCATAAGATACCATAAGACACCATAGGATACCTTAGAATGGCAAGGATGGTCTTAATGTAAAAGGAAGGTGGGCAGTGGTGTTCTAAGTGTAGTTAGAGGAATTAGTCTTGATCTTTTTAGAGGCAAACGCAGGCTAGGAGGGCGCAGTGTCTTCAGCTACATCGCATCTTGGTGTTTCCATGATTGCTGCTTTTGTCCCCAAGTTACTGTTCCTCACTGTTTGGGATCACAGCTTGTTGATGGCAAGGCTGGGAAATCCAGTTGCTGGTCGCCAGCAACTCTGTTTTGCCACCAAGTGCCATCCCTTCTCCCCTTCTTTATTCTTTCCTTGCAAAGCAGACTTCTGTACCTTGGGGAGAGGTCAGGAGGGAACCGTTCCAAGCTTAAATCACACGGGGTGAAGCTCATGCATCTAATTGTGTGATTCAAATCCATGTGAGTTGAGGAAAGAGGCATTAGTCATAGAATCATAGAAGCACCAGGTTGGAAGAGACCCACTGGATCATTGAGTCCAACCATTCCCACCAATCTCCAAGCAGGCTCCCTTAGACACTTTATTTGCAGAGAACCAGACTTGATTTGGTTAAATGCTGAGAAGTTACTGTGCCCATTTGTGTCTCTGACTAGGTGGGCACAACTCTCTCTTGACTCTTCCTCAGGCACTGCGCACCCCAGTTTAAAACTACATTCCCAAAGCTGTGGTGCTGTGGCCTGCTGATTCTCAGCATGGAATTCCCATTACATAAATTCATCACTGTTCTTTTATGTGGACCGTGGCATTTCCTTGTGATGTACCTCCAGACCCCTTACAGAGATGACCATGCTGTAAACCGGTTTAAATCTCATCCAGATAAATAGTGGTAGAACTGCTTATCATAGGAAGATCCCTGCACAAATTCCTGAAATGACTACTAGTGCAGGGGAAATGTTTATTTTTATTGGTTTTGTCCTTTTGTAGAAGGCAGTCATGATAAAAGTTGGTTCCCATTTCTTTCTTTACTGGCACTCCAAGTAGGGAGCTCAAACTGAAGTAATTCCTCTTTGCTTGTGTATTCTGGCAGTGGCAAGTGAGAAAAAGCAGATACTTGGTAGTAGAGCTGCCTGCTGTCCTGTGTCTGCTGAATGGATAAATAATGGTCTAAAGTGTTCAGGGCATCTGTCTGTAAGATTTTGTTAGCTGTAAATTTAGGCACACACAAAATACTGTGCTGCTCAATTGCCAGCAACACCTATAATGACTCATTTTGTTTATTTGTTGGTTTTTTTAATTATTCCTCTGCAGCAACTATAATGGAGAGACAGAAGAGAAAACAAGAAATAGAGAAAGGACTTCAGTTCATTCAGTAAGTGGACAACCTCATTGTTTCCTGTGGCTATGAAGGTGATTGTTTTCGTATCAAGGACTGCAGGAACTGAGTTCTTCCTGTTCACCCCTCTGGGACTGCTGCATGAGAAGGAGATATTGGTCCTGAAGATTTTCACTGTGATTCTTCAAGGTGCTTCTTGTCCTGCCAGCTCTCTGAACTTGAAATTGTATCATTTTCATTTCCTCAGGTTTTGCCCTCCACTGCAGTTCCAGAGTTTGCTTTATAGTTAGCATAATACTAAAAGTACTTGGATCTTCATGTTCAGAATGAAAATCATAACGCACGCTCTGAACAAATTTATCCCACCTTTCTTAGGAAGGGAGATGGTGTTTCTCCTTTGTAGGTGGGGAAAGCAGGGTAAATGTCTTACCAGCTCCTCGATATGGTGTTTCTTGGAGAAATAGATGACCTGGGCTCTTTTACAGTGGCCAGCCTGGTAGGTGCCTCAGGTTGCTCTTTTGTGGATATTTTGTGGCCTTCTAGATTTCAGGGTGGTTGCTTATGTAGGAGTTACAAGTTCAAGAACCTCCTTTGAAAGTGCAGTGGTATATTTTCCCTCTGATGTTTGAGTTAGCAAAGGCTTCAGACTCAGGTCCAGATTCCAACGTAAGGAAGGAATCAGCAAGACTGTAACCAGTCTGGTTTGGGGTTTTTTAAGGTCTTGTTTGAGTCCTTGAGTTATTATGGCTGAAACTTGTGCCTCTATAATAGGAGAAAAGTGTGTTGAACTGTCCATGTTACATATTTATATCCTGTGGCACAGCAATGATATTTTTGCCCCAGTCTTGAGACTAAATGGGGCTGTTAACCCACTTTTGAAGATGCAGTTGCAAGGTTTATTTTGATAACATTTATAAAAATGTGCAAGACTCCTGAGGGGAAAATAATTTAAAAATACAGAGTGCGGTTCATGCTTCTGGAGTGTATCTTGAACTCTGAAACAGGAGCGGTGTCATTTTTTTGGCTTGTTTTGATGTCAGAAAGGGGTACTCCAATTTTATAAGCAGAATGAATGTTTCTTAGAAAGCCATGGCTTTTACTGTAGATAATTTTCAGGAGCAGATGATCGTGAGACTAGATGAAATCTAGAAAGAAAAGTTTATTCTTTGATCAGTAAGATCATGTATATAATGTTGTATTTCAAGGGTGAGGTGGGCTGTGAAAAGTGCTAAGGTTTTCTCTAGAGCCTACTGTTTTCTCCTTAAAGAGAGAGAAAAAATACATGTGGACCAGGCCTGGATGACCTGGGTGGTCCGATTTGAGAAACAAACCCTTTCTCCTAAGTCTCAGCGCTGTTGTGGGGTAGATGTTACCCAGACAAGCACTGACAGTTTTGTGGCATAGCCTGGCAGCCTTGGCTGAGACAGATGGAGTTAAATGCCCTCCCAAACCTGCACTGTTTTCTCCGTTCCTTTTGTGGTGTGGGCCTCATGTGGTTAAGGTAATGCAGAGGAAAGTAGTTGTGTTTATCACTATGTGTCTTTGGTCACACAGAGGATTTGAGGAGGTCTTGAAGTGCCAGTCTGGTGCTTCTCATTACAGCCAGATGCACATAAAATAAGTTTATATTCTCCATGCCAACCCTTCGTGGGACTTCCTCAGATATGTTGGTTTTAGGTGGCTGTCTGAAGGTGTGTCACAAGGGATTGTGTATATTAAGAAAACAGCTGAGAAAAGATCCCTATAGTCTCAAATTCCTTTGGGGCCTGGCTGTCTCTTTACAACACTGTGGCCATCACTGTGTATAATGCTCCCTAATTGTGTTCCCTTTGCCCCAGTTGCCTTTGAAGTGATAAAATGTTCCATAACTCACTGAGATCATCAACACAGAACCAGAAGCATGGTTTCTCCATCAGACAAAAGCCTACATTTGCATGGATGCCTGTTTCATAAGCATTTTATCTCCTTTTTTTCAGGTCCACGTTACCCCTAAGCCAAGAAGATTATGAGGTAATTAAAAATCTGTTTTCTGAAGTTGGGAGCTCTGGTCAGCAAGATTTGTTCTGCTGCACAGCCAGTAGTTTACATACCAGAAGTGGAGAGCGTGGGATGGTCTTTCACAATTTGTCTGTAACTTAAAGCTTAAGATTTCTAGCAAGGACAACTTTCAGGGAAAGACGAAAACACTTGAGTGTTGAAGAAGGAAGGAGATTTGACTGGATTATTTCTCCTCTGATATTTTACAGGAGGGTGGGGAAGCAGGAAGGTCTTAGTGGGCAGGGAGAGTAAGTGTGAGAAAATGTATGGAAGAGAAGGGGAAATTGGGAAACCTCTCCTCTTAAGTATCCTCTTTGGTCTGTTTGCTCTCTCTCTGCTGTCCAGGCGTTTTTGCAGAAGCTGGTGAGAAACCTGTTTGCAGAGGGCAATGATTTATTTAGAGAGAAGGATTTCAAGCTTTCACTGGTGCAGTATGTAGAAGGGCTGAACGTGGCAGATTACGCAGCCTCCGACGAGGTGACCATCCCGAAGGAACTCCTGTGCAAGCTGCATGTCAACCGAGCTGCCTGCTACTTTGCAATGGTGAGCACCTTCCCAGGTCACCCCCAGGGGCCAGGGAGGACATAATGGTTGCAGTGCCACGCTGTTGGAAAAGATGTCAAGAGGGGTTTCAGTTGATTTGTTCCACTCCCTTCTCCAGCACTGAAGGATATGATGACATGCAGAAAACAATTATATCCCCTCACTATTGTGCTGTGTCTTGTGAGACCAGAGAATTGGATGTAAAGGAGAGGAGGCCAGGCCTAAGGTACTTACAAGGCAGTTCTGGTCCATATTGGTGCAGAGTTAGTACAATCTGGAGACTGGAAAGAGCCAGTGCCTTCCAGTACTGACCAAGTAATGCTGTGGAATACTGAGTATTGCTCTGGAGGCTCCTGCCTCCTCAAGCGAAGCATTGGAAGGCTTTGGGTCTTGATAGAACTTTCGGCTCTAAAAGGCTGTGTGCTTCCATTTTCCTAAGGAATCTAACAGCTTTCCTTTATGGTACAATCCCAGAGCAGGTCCATCCTGTTTGTAATGAGGCTGAGTCCCATGAAAAAAAAAAAAGGCAAGGAGTCATATAATTAAAGGCTGTCAAATGTCACATGCCCAAGGTAGAGGGGGAGACGCGATAAGGTTGCTCAAGCAGCCTTACGGCTGTCATTCACTGCCTTTGAAGCGTTTTCAGTTTTGCAAGAGTTAACAAAGTCTTCTTTACTGTAGGGTTTATGTGGTTTGTATGCTGAACTGTTTGTAAGATAATAAATGTTTTTCCAAATGCCATTTCTATTTCTCTTTTCTGCTGAGACGTAAAACATGCACTCACACAGAAGGAGGGGTTAGTCTGCTGTGCCTCAGCTGACTTGAGGTGATCCATTCCATGCAGGGGTTGTATGAAAAGTCACTGGAAGACAGCGAGAAGGCTTTAAGTCTCGACAAGGAGAACATCCGAGCGCTCTTCCGGAAAGCCCGCTCCCTAAATGAACTTGGAAGGCACAAAGAGGCATACGAGTGCAATAGCCGATGCTTGCTGTCCCTCCCACATGTAAGTTTTTGACATACAACTCATCTAGATTTCTGTGGCTCACTGCCTTCCTCGTCTCTAACATGCTTAGCATGAGGCCAGAGGATAGTGGAAGAGGAAGCTGGGGTCTTCCTACGATCATGCTTATGCCAGAAATTCTGTCTCTCTGACTTGAAGAAGGTATTTGACCTCCCATGTTTCTTCAATCCAAGTTACTCTCTACAGACAGTGCTAGCCAGAAGCACCGGTTAATGACAGCTGGTTTGATGGCCTGATTGTGAAGAGCAAAACCCCTGCTGTAACAAAATGTGAATTAAGGCTGTGAGATTGTTTTAATCAGCTGGTTTGATGTGTCTAATGGGAGTGGCTAGGAGCATGGGACTAATGGCAACTAGGGCATTGGGAGGAAAACATTGGATACTTTTCCTGTTTGAGGTACAAATGTGTCACATTTTAGCTCCTGATTGCCAAGGGAAGCTCACAGAGCTTTATATTTCTTGAGGGACATGCAAAGGTGTCCTTGACATCACGTCATAGTTGGTTTTATGTTCACAGGTGTGTAATTTTTTTATTTGAGGGGGACTACCTGCACATACAAGGCCTTAGGTGTTTTCCTGGGGATGCTTTGTTGAGTGTCCTTTTAGGCCAAATACTGAACAAGAAACCAATGTGTTCAATAGTTTCTAGTGACCACTGGTTGTCTTTGCTGAATTTGGTTCTGATCCATCACAGCAGTACCGTTATGGGAAAAAAATGTGTCTTCTTAAGCAGAACAATTAACTTTCCTTTATTATTAGTGTTACAGAAGTAATCTTGGAAAGCTTTGTTAGCAGTTAGTATTCCTTTTGTGTGCAAATTCTAGTTTCTTTGACTTGGCAGAACAGGGTGACCAAAACACATTAAAGATGTCATGTTAGGGGAGTTCCAAAGGGGAGTTCACTGTGTTTTAAACAAAATAACCCTTTTATAAACAAAACCGTCTAATATATCTGTTCATGTAAAGTCATATCTGGCTACATTCCACATTGCGGTTGAGCCACTTAATTGAATTAATTTTTTTAACGACTAATTGTAGTTGATGCGTCTTGTATTATTATTGTAGAATTGTTTGGCCTGGAAGGGACCTTAAAGATCATCCAGTTCTAACCCCCTACCATGGGCAGGGACACCTCACACTGGATCAATTTGCTCAAAACCTAAATACAGCCTGGTCTTGAACACCTCCAGGGATGGGGCAGCCATGGCTTCTCTGAGCAACTTGGTCTGGAGCCTCACTATCCTCACAGTACAAAATTTCTTCCTTATATCTAATCTAAATCTCCCTTCTTTCAGCTTAAAACCACTATTATCATTACAATCACCATGGTCTACAAACACTATCAAACATCTCTGTGACAGGAAACTTCAGCCTTAGAAACTCCATATCGAGTGATCTGTGTTCCCTATTCTAAACTGTTCAGTCTAGTAGATTAAGATACCCCATTCCCTTATAACCCGATTAAGAGAAACTGTAGGCCACCTCTGTATCAAAGGGAAGTCGTGCTATCTGTCATTGCACTCTTGTTTCGATTACACCAGCTTCTAAGCCTCTGGAACATGCAGTACTTCCAGCTTGCTTTGCTGTAACAGCCAAGAACTTTGTTGTGGTCAAAGCAGAGCATGTGTTAAAACTTCTGGTGATGAAGGATCTGACATTTAGTTGACTCACTGTCTTGCAGAGTTAACTTGTTTCTGGGTGCAGATACTCAGTGCTGATGGTTTGCAGAGGTTCCCAAGTCTCCTCTATAGACTGCTTTTTTGGTATGGCTGGGTCTTTTTTAGGGTTCTGGAAGAGAGCATGTTGCATGGCCTTGTTGAACATCCCCTCATTTAGGTGGGAAATAGTAAGTGCCTGAGGGTAGCGTTTGGCTGACGGAAGGGAAAACTAAAGGAAGTTCTTGGGGTGATAAAGAACAAATACCCATTCACACCCAAAACCTAAGGCCTGTTGACAAAAAGGACAATAATTAACTGCATGTTGTGGGGAAGGGAAGTGGAGGCAGTCTTGAGAAGTAAATTCTTGATCTTGTCTGGGAATCTGAGAAGACATCTTGGAGTTTCCTTTGCCTATGGGCTTTGATAGGGTAAACCTGGTAGGTGTGAGTATGAGATCAATGAAAAAAAAACTACGTCAGAGGTCTTTTTGGTGATTTTTTGTACAGGGAGCAGGAAAATGGCAGACTTCCAGACACTGCCTCAAGTGTCTTATGAAGAGCAGAATCACCAGAGGCAAACAGCAGTGGGAATTTAATTGGTGTTAGAAAGATCTGAGATGTGGGAAAGACTGAAGACAGAGCAGTGACCATGAGATTTGACCAAGAAGAGGTCTCTGGAGGGTGTGGGAGCAGTTTCAGGAGAAAGCGTGTCTTGAGGGGTTGTAAGATGGAGAGAGAAGAGAAAATACTCTAGATTTTGACTTCACTGAGTTCAGACAAGACCATTATTGAATCATAGAATTGTTTGGTTGGAAAAGACCTCTGAGATCATTGAGTCCACCTATACCTGCTCACTGCTAAACCATATACCTAAGCACCTCATCTACCTGTCCTTTCAAAAACACCTCCAGGGATGGTGACTCAGCCACTTCCCTGGGCAACCCTTGCCAGTAGCTAAGAACCCTTTTGGGGAAGAAATTTTTCCTGATATCTAACTGAGAGCGCAGGGGAGCAAGTACAGTCAAAAAGTGGCACTCCAAGCAGAAAGGAAAACTTCCTGATACTGTGGGCTGGAAGAACTGGAGGCTGGTGAAGGGTTGAAAAGGAAAGAATGAACCTGCAGGGAGAAAGAGGTGGGAAAGACCAGCATGGCAAGTAGAGATAAGAGGTTGGAGGTGAAGGAGGAAATGTTGGGTCATTAAGGAGTGGTATCACGATAGGTTGGTTGGGTATTTTTTTCTTCTTTGAAGAAACTGTTAAAGTACTCTGGTAATTTTTGCAAACAGTGAGAGAGAGGAAAGCAGAAGTAAAGAGTTGCTGGTGATAAGTGAGTGAAGAAGGCTGTGGCAGGTTGTTAGTCCAGGCAGAACTGGAGAGGATGGAGCAGGGGAATAAAGCACAGCACAGAACTTTGTCTGAAGCCCACGATGGTGTGTGAGTGGCCCTGGGGCGTGAGCAGGGAGGTTGGTTAATGGCGTAGAGGAGGGAAAGCAGAAGTATCTGCTGGACTAAGCTGAGGCTGCAGACACTGAATATGCCTTGTAGCTAGTATGTTGGAAACCAAACAAGCAAAACAGGCTGGTAAATACTGTGTGCATATCAAACCTGATTATTAGCTCTGTGACTGGCACAGAGGGAAAGCATAGAGGCTGTGCATGCAGGAAGGCATGCAGGGTCCTTCGCAGACATGGGGGCCTTGTGGAACCTCTGTCAGGAGACCCCAGCATGAAGACTGCTAGCAGCCAGCCTTGGCAGCTCCTTCAGCCATCTTGCCAGGAGGACTTTTGAACCTTGCTTTTGGACAGTAGGTGCTTTCTTGTAAGCTGACACTTGATTCTGATTGTCTGCAGTATCAGAGGAGTGTGGGGGAAGGTCCTGGTGCAACCTCAGTATCTCAACAGGACTGGATGATGCGAGCACTTAAGTCTGCATAGACTCCCCTAGGGTTGCTCTGGCAATTGTCCACTTGGTGCTGTCTACATGCGAGGCTTCTTGCCACAGCCCTGGCTGGGAAACTGCATTTATTTCATTGCATGTGCTGCAAAGGCAAAACTGAAAGTGTCCTAACAATGAGTTTTGTCCCCAGGATGAAAGTGTCACACAACTGGGACAAGAGCTGGCCCAGAAGCTGGGACTGAGGGTTCGAAAAGCATACAAAAGACCTCAGGTATGACTTCTTTTTTCTTAGAGACTCTTCTTCAGCTCTTTCAGGTGTACTTTTGCAGAAGTGGTAGATGCTGCCGTGCAGCTATTGACACACAAACACTACCCTGTGATCCTTCTAGCAGGCCAGTGGATGCCCTCTTTGTCCTGACCCTCTGGCTCACTTTGCTTCGATCCATTTCTAACCCCAATGCTGCTCGGTTTCTACTGCTGGGATCTTTCTTGTGTCCCCAGCTAAGCCAAGCAGAGCTGGGCTGGTGCTACAGGAGAAGCTTCTTATGCACTGGGAGTCTGTGGTTTTGAGAGGAGAGGGGCATCTGATCCCAAGGGAGGTTTTGCATCGCAATCTTTTCCCTATTACGGGATGAGAAGAGTGAATCTTCTGCTGCATCAGAGGATTGTCTGGTTTTGCAGTGCAATAGGTCATGAGGGGTTCTTGCCCTGTATTTAGACATGCTCCTTCCTCATGGTGGGGGAAAGGCTTGTGCTTTGGGAAAATGACACGTATGCGTCTGTTCACATGCTAGGAATGAAGGCAGCAAAAAACAAGTTGTGGATCCAATAAATTGACCCCAGTGTCTGAGTCCCTAACTGACTCTAATAGAAAGTGCTACTGTAACCTGAGTACTGTTGGTAATTAAATGTGTTCCCTGGGATGGAGCTAGAGGGCGTTAGGCCACTGCTGGTACTCTTGGATAAAGCTGCCTTGATTCTGTAAAATCCCAGGATGCGTTTTCAGGAGTAGGGAGCATTAGTGAGTAGCCAAGGCTTATACTCACATCCTGAGCCCCATATACAGCGATGTGTTAAACACCCAATATGTCCCACCTCCACGGGGGCATGGTTGTGACTGGTGGGCATCTGATTTGCCTAAACCATCTTATTCCTCTTTCTGACCAACCTCACATACGTGATTGGCCTGCCTACCAAAGTGCCCTCACCCTTATAGCAGCTCTCAGCCTTCCAGAATGAATCTGCCTGAAAAAAATGGAAGTTTTACACAGAAATACTTTTTGTAGCTGCTCACAGTGTTGGCCTCACCTCCTTTTTGTCACTCTGATGGGTTTAAACCACCTGTATGTTAGAAAAAAAACCAACCAAAAACTCCAAAATGCCTTTTATTATTTCAAATATAATGATTGGTGATTTGACAACACCTTGGTATGTCTTGTATAGAGTTCTAGCTTTCATTCCAGTGCTGCAATGCCTTCCAAAAGTAGTATTTTCTTAATGAAAACTCAAGGGCTTCTGTTGCTCAGGGAATTTTTTTGCTTCCTGACTGTGTGTTGGATGTTATGTGTTTTGCTCTGAAGTGTCCAGAAGAACTATATGTCCCTTTCAGGGTTCATAAAACTGTACCCCTGAGTCACAGCAATACGCCTTTTGGGGTGACTTTTAGTTTATGGGCAGTACTGGGAGGGAAACCATATTGTAAGCCAGGGAAACAGTATTGTAAGCCAGCTTTACCTAGTTTACAAGTGTTCATGGATTGTCTGTGCTCTAAGACCTCTTTCTTCCTTGCAGCAGGAATTGGAAACGTTCTCACTACTCAGTAATGGCACGTCAGTCAATTTGTCCAACCAGGTAGAGTTTGCACGCTGTTGTTCTTACTGTTTGTGGACTGTGCTGGTAGAGTACTTTGCAGTTTTATTTACATGCAAATTTATAACTGTCTTCTAGGATGTATTAGTGAATGTTTTCCCTTTTTCAGGAAAATTGCTAAGGAAATTAATGTCTTTGAAAATATTTCTAGCGACATTTTTGCTGTCAGTAGTTGGATCACTGAATATCATTATTTTTCTTAGTTATTGTGGATGTTTGCTCTCTCTTGTGTTATAAAAAAGCTCCGGTTTTCAAGTTTTTACATAGTTAGGGCAATGCTAAGTACAAGTCAGAAAGTGCAGTTGCTGAAGAATGAAACAAAATCAGTAAACCATTAAATCATGTGATGTACTGAGCAAGATACTTACACAGTTTGTGTTCTTTGTTTTGTCCTGACACCTGAGAGATTCAGTTTGAGTAGAGCACTGTGCAAACACTAAGCTGAAATATAAGAAATTGTCAATTTAATTGTTCCACCGCTGGCCAAAAAAAAAAAAAGCAGAACACTTTGTGTTTTTACAGGGTATTTGGTACTTCGCACTGCTCCCTAAAGCAAACAAACGGTACCAATTGTCATTTTCATAGGGTCATAGAATCATGGCATATTTTGGGTTGGAAGGAACTTTAAAGATCATCTAGTTCCAACCCCCTGCCATGGGCTGGGACACCTCCCACCAGATCAGGCTGCCTGAGGCCCCATCCAATCTGGCCTTGAACACCTCCAGGGATGGGGCAGCCACAGCTTCCCTGAGCAATCTGTGCCAGTGCCTCACCATTATAATTGTGAAGAATTTCTTCCTAATGTCTTGTCTACATCTTTCCCCTTCTAATTTAAAGCCATTCCCCCTCATCCTATCACTCCATGCCCTTGTAAAAAGCACCCCCCAGCTTTCCTGTAGCCCCTTCAGGTACTGGAAGGTTGTTATAAGGTCTCCCAGGAGCCTTCTTTTCTCCAACCTGAACAACCCCAACTCTCTCAGCCTGTCCTCATAGCCGAGGTGCTCCAGCCCTCTGATCATCTTCGTGGCCCCCTCTGGACCTGTTCCTACAATTCCATGTCCTTCTTATGTCAAAGATTCCAGAACTGAACACAATACTCCAGGTGGGGTCTCACAAGAGAGGAGCAGAGGGGCAGAATCACCTTGGCCTTCTGGGCTGCAAGTGCACATTGCTGACTCATGTTGAGCTTCTCATCAGTGGGCACCCCCAAATCCTTCTCTACAGGGCTGTTCTAAATCACAATTTTGTACAACAATGAGGGATACCAAAGATTTCATTTACTTCCCACCATTCAGTGTCTTGCCCCCTCATCATTCTAGGAGAATCAATCAGCTTTCTGTAGTAGCTGTGCATTGTTGTTAATTTGAAAATTTTTCCTTTAGCAAGAAATTGAAATAGTGCAAAACCTACAAGTTGCAAAAACTATTGCAGCAGATGCAGTAATGCTTTACTTGTTCCTCTTTAAGTTTAAGCTGAAAGGATGCATACTTACCTCTGTTTATGTCTCTGTAAAATATGGGGCTTATTTTATTCCTTGCCTGGAGCTCCAAGTCAGCAGTTGTCTTGGCGGAAACCTTTTCCTGTTTTGAGTTTGTTATAAAAGTTTGTGGTGGTTAGATTGCAAAATATGTGAACTAAGAAAAGAAACATTGTGTAAGATCAGACTAATCTGATCTCCCCACTGCATGAGGCTGACCAATGGATGTGTCCTGGGATTTGGGACACAGCGTTCTCATCCAGGCCTGAAAAATGCTGTTCTATGTACAGATATGCTCAAATGCTTGGGTATTGTGTAGGGCTGGTATTCCTTTGCAGCACTAGAGTTTATCCACTACTGCACTTGAAAATGAATAGGCTGTTTGGATTAATGGCCTCTTAAACTTTTACTGCTCTTGCACTGAAAGAGACCATAAAGGAAAACAAGGGACCAGAGGTGTTTTAAGAGTTGTAAAGAGTCTTATCTGTGAAGCGTGAAATCTTTTTAAAGATGAATTTCTGGTGTTATTTTTCTCTTCCCTTTGCTCCACCCTCTTTGCAGACCACTTCCAATGGATTGGGATCAATAGATGACATCGAAACAGGTAAATACATCTCTCTTCTCTGATCTTTGTGGCTCTGGTAAAGTATCTGACCAGGCTGGCAGGCCTGAGAGGTTCCTCATTTGTCTCTCTTCAAGCTTTAGTGACTAGGAGGAGGAAAAGGTGGTGGGAAATAGTGTTTTTCTGCAGAAAAGCTTTTTGTCCAGGCTCAGTAAGAGACATGTCTGGGGATTAAAAGGATCTGCTGAGGTACACAGCTCTCCAGTTGTGCTTCCTTAAAGCTGGGCTTTGGCAAAGCTTCTGAAACTCTTCTCCCAGTCAAAACAGTCCAGATAAAGTGAAGTTAAGGTCGTAGACAGCTGTTTGCTCTGAGTATGTATGGTCCTCCAAGTCATTGAAGTGGAGGAAATTAAAACAAAGGGAGTTGAGAAGGACCTAGGCAGAGCTGTGTTCAGGGCTAGGCACCCAGGAGGAGCAGAATGAGGGCTACAGGGTTGCTTTTCTCATGCTGGGAAACAAGTGACCTTAACTCTGCCCCTGTAGGAAGGCTTGCTGCATATTTTGCCCTTAGTTGTGTGCTGGAGCATTGAAGTTGTGCCTCTGAGCACATCAGTCTTTGTTCCTTTGCGAGGTAACTCTGTGTGTGAAGGTAAGTGTGAAGACTTAGCAATGCAAGTAGCAAGTGCTCTTTTTATAGAAAAATACTAATTTCATTATTAGAGTGCTTTGGAAAACATGTTAGCTCTCTGTTGAATGCCAGCTCAGTAGCTGAATGCTACATGCAGTCCTAAGACCCAGTTCTGTGAATTAAGGCAAGTTTTCACATTATCTTGCTGTGCCAGAATGACCTGGACTCCTACTGCAGAGTAAAGAGTGACTGCATCCAGTAAGCTCTTTATCTAATAGGGATTTGGTGTAAAAGCGGCATGCCACCCTTGCTGCAGTTCAGGCAGAAAGAGCCTTCACTGCTAGGAAATCTTTTCAAAAGCACTGAAATTACATGTTATCTATTGCCCTGAGAGCAGTGTGCCACCAGGAGGGCTGTGGGTTCTGGTACCTTAAGAGTTTCAGATTCAAGTGGTTTTTAGAATCATAGAATGGTTTGGATTAGAAGGGACCTCAAAGATCATCCAATTCCAACCCCACTGCCATGGACAGGGACACCTCCCGCCAGACCAGGATGCCCAAAGCCCCATCCAACCTGGCCTCGAACACCTCCAGGAATGGGGCAGCCACAGCTTCCCTGGGCAACCTCTGTCAGTGCCTCACCACCCTCACCGTGAAGAATTTCTTCCTACCGTCTAATCTAAATCTACCACCTTCCAATTAGCAAGGGTTTTATTTGTTTCATTTTTAAGATGCAAACTCCTGAAGCCCTTTCCCTCATGATTTGCTTGAAGTCATCTGATTAGCCCTGCCCTGTGCAGATCATGGCTCAGATCCGGCTCAGTATGGCTTTTGGCCAGCTAATGCACCAGGGAAGTGCTACTGTAGGGAAGTGGAGGTAGAACAGGGCTTTTAAAAATACTGTCCTTATCTCTCTGGGACAGGCAGGTGTATGGCCAGAGAAGCTGCCAAGAAGGGGACATGGTGTGAAAGGCTTGGTTCAGGGGAGTGGACGGACAAGACTTTAACTGAGCTTATAATGATGATAATCCATGGGGCTTGGTGTCATGGGAGTGGTGGAAATCAGATGGAGGCAGGTGTGTGCCTGCAATCTGCTCATCAAAGACTGTTTTGTCTTTTTGAGATGGGGTAAACATGAGGTGAATACAGGAGGTGCATGAGCTTTCTGGAAGGGAGAGTACATGAGATGTGGGTATGGCAATTCTTGAGTGAGGTCAGCAGGTGGAGTGGCCAGAGGAAAGCAGGAATAGGAAAGGAGGGGTAGGAGAAAAGATTGAACAGAGGAGAATGAGAGGAAGTAGCTGAAGGAATGACAGAGTTTGGGTGGTCAAGGAGAGAGGAGCAGAGATCTCCCTTCTGCCCCTTGCAAGTAGTGGAACCTGTTGGTCTCTGCCATTCTCCTTGCCCTTCACATCCACTGAGTTTGGGAGGTGAGGGGTGTCCCATATTGTTCTCTGGATTTTGGTCATGTCTTCAGCTTTTCAGGGTTTTGGGCCTCTT
Source organism: Piaya cayana (assembly GCA_013389865.1). Lineage (NCBI taxonomy): Eukaryota > Metazoa > Chordata > Aves > Cuculiformes > Coccyzidae > Piaya > Piaya cayana. The sequence goes on along the minus strand of WAAB01010846.1, from coordinate 80,890 downwards.
AGGGTGTGTGAGGGCCTCTTTCCTGTGCCTCCCAGTCTTGAGTGGGAACTGGAGGGCCTTGTTCAATGCTCAGAGAAAGTCTGAACTTATGAGTCCTTTGGGGCCCTCTCACTGTGACCTCTTTTGCTCCCTCCTGTGTGTCCCTGTCCCTTCCAGCATGTCCTGAACTTCTTGTTGGCCCCTGGAGGGCTCTTGACAGTACTCCAGATTTAAACATCTGAAAAACGGGAAGGCACAAGCTGTCCCTTTGTACTGAGGGGAATCTGGCTGAGCTACCAGCGATGAGGCCAGCACCAAGGGAAGCTGGATGTCTGGCTCCTGAGTGCGGTTGGGGGGCTCCCACCGGAGGGGGATAAGCTGAAGAAGTCATCACAAAGGGGGCATGGGATTGGAGCCAAGCCTGATCTGAGGGATGGCTGCAAGACTAAGGATGTTCACAGCCTGGCTTTGAGCTGCTGCCTGTGGGGAACGTGTCCAGCTGCAGCACTGAAAACCTGTGTTGGATCCCATAAGGTACCACATGTGCTTTCCTTTGATTGCCTGCATGAGGTTGTGGAGAAGAACCTACCTGTGTTCCTTGCCACTTCCCCCTGCTCTCCCTCTCTCTTTGGTCATGGCTTGTCCTTGGGTGCTTTGCAAGTGCCTTCAGCAGTGACCCATCCTTGTGGATGGTTCGCAACAAATGCTGGAGGAGCAGTTGCAGGGAGTGGTGGTTTGTGCCTGGTCGGGTGGGAGATAAGGGGGCCTGTGTGTGGGTGTCATCTCTGCTGTTGTTTTGTTCAGGACTTGGGAGTTTGCAGGAACTGCTGATTCACTGAGCTCTGTAAGAAAGGCACCAACACAGCCCTTGGTCAGTAGCTGTGCAGTGTAGAGGATAATAACATGGCTCACTTGCCCAGTCCCAGGTAGAAAGGGATGGCTGAGTTCTCGTGGGGGTTGAGTGAGCAGAGCTTGTACAGGCAGGATGCAGGATTTCTCTGGATCAAGATCTGTTTCTTGGAAGCTTGTCTACTTTCTTTCCCACTCTTACCAGTCTTTCTAGTAAAAGCTGTTGACTCTCCTTCCAAACTTTGCCTTGCTTATAGCCTTATACCGTCATAGCTACTGCTGCATGGATGGAAAAGGTAGCATCTTTGTCTTATTTCTTTTCTTTTATTCCAGGACATCTGCACAGGGGCAGAATTAAGGTAGTTTGGGTGCTTGGTTTGAGAAGTGCAAATGTAATGCTGCATTTTCTGAATTCCTAACATTTGACTTTTTTTTTAACCTTTAATTTTCTGGACAATAAAATGCTCTTCCCTGAAGAATATGTGCTTGTAACTTTAACTTCACTTAACAGAGGTTTATACTGCATGATGGGAATGTCTTACCTTTTCAGTAATGTACTGGAGAGGCAAGAAAGCCTTAGGGAAAATCACTGCCTCTCTCTTGCCCTGACCCTGGCTCACACAAGCTCCCAAGGGATGTTTGCTGCTGAGGTGTTGAGTGTGGGCAGCAACCTCCCACTGTGGACATCAGGAAGCACTCAAGTACAGGGAATTTACTTGAGTAAGGACAGCTGAGTGAGTCTGATAGGGTTTTTTTGGGACACGTTTTTAGCACAACCTCATCTGAGCACCCAGTCTCTGATTTTCTTCCCAGCAGGACCTTGTGCTTTTTCATCTTCAGTTATTTGGGATGCCTGAGCTATTAGAGAGTGTGTACAAGTAAGCAAGTTTTCGGATGGAATATCAAAGCTCCAAGGAGTGGAGAAGGGAGTGATCTCTACCAAATGCATTAGTGAGGAACTTCAGAAAACACCAGGTGGTGGGTTATAGAGAAACTGAATTATGTGCTCCTGGCCTTTAGTCCTGGGCATAGTTAATTCAGTAACTGCTCAGCCATGGGGTTTGTGTTCTTCCTGGTAAATATATATGCTTGCAAATCCTGGCAGGCAGTCTGGCACTGGCCCTTAGAACGTGTTTTGGCTATCAGTGAGACTGAGAAGAAAAATCAAAGGGCAAGAACTCTTCACACCAGAAACCCTCCTCTCTGAAAACTGGCATACTTGGTGTTTGTGATTTGGTGGAGTCGTACAATATTGGTTTTGCCAGGCTGTGCTCTGCTTGCCCATGGCAAGAGGCTCCAATGGATGACTGGTTCTCTTTCTCCCCATCACAGACTGCTCTATGGACCTGCAGTGCCTCCCAGCTCCTGTGGCCACCTCCATCCCTGTGAGCGAGGGGCTGGCCTCTTTGTCCTCTGATTTGGATGCAAAGGGCTTGCCTACCTCACTACCTGCTGCCAGCTTGCTCCCATCTCCAGACTGCGTGTACCTCCCAGAGCCTGAGACCGCAGAGGATTTCACAGATGGAGACATCATTGGGGAAGAACTGGACTCCCTCCTGGACTCCCTTGCTGAAGGGTCACCATACCCTCTAGTAAGAGCGGGTGCTGCATGGGTCCTCTGCTTCTTGTTCCATATAGGTCCCTGGAGCATGTGGATATGTGTGCTGCTTCTCTCTCTTTCTGCCACTTTGTCCTCCTAGCTCTTCCTCTGGCAATACTTAATTCATTCCTTCCTTTATTCTGCAACCGGCTTGTGAGGATCTGAAGAGCCCACCTCCAGGCCTGCTTTGCTGTGTGCAGCTTCATGGAGCTGCCCCTCAAAAAGTACCCAAGATAGTCTACCCCCATCATCACCTTCTCCCTGATCTCTGGTATCCATGGAGTTGAATAAGGCCTGAGAGTAGGAATGAGTGTGCTGAAGCAGTGATAATGGATGTATTTTATACAGTGGGCACACTCTAATCTCCTTGTATTTTGTGTGGGCTGCATTCACCCTAAGCTCTTTGAACAGGTCTGGGAGCTGTAAAGACAATCTGCATTCATACTTATGGTGGATTTTAGTTGCCAGTGTTGCTGATGCTATGTGAGCCAACTTGGGTCTGGAAGCAATATAATCATATTCATGCAGGATGCCTCTTGTGTCAAAAAAACTCTGTTCCCAGAGATGGGGCCTCCTCTGCTTCCCTGGGCAACCTGTTCCAGTGTTTCACCACCTTCATTGTAAAAAATGTCTTCCTCATATCCAGTCTAAATCTACCCCTCTTTAGTTTAAAACCATTGTTCCATGTCCTGTCACAACAGGTCTTACTAAAAAGTCTTGTCCTCATCTTTCCTGTAGGTCCGTTTAAGTACTAGAAGGCCGCTATAAGGCTCTATTCTCTTCTGCAGGCTGAAAAACCCCAACTCTCAACCTGATCTACTGGTCCACTCAGCTGTGCTATTTCTCAGCCTGAGGTGGCTTAAGTGCCCAGCACAGGGCTCTGCCTGGCAGACTGATGAGCTCAGGTAGCCCAACACCTCCTCAGGGACCACCACTAGGTGTGGTGTAGGTAGGAAGGTCTTTGAAAAGTCTGCAGGCAGATGGAGCTCCCATGTATCCTTTTGCCTCAGATAATAAATACATCATGCTTTCAAGTGGGAGCCTGTCACTCTCTGTGTTCACTCATTCTCTGCTCCTCCTTCCTAATGTGCTGTTTATCCTCCCTCTTCCCGTTTCCCTGAAGTCTCTGGTCCAGGGCACCATTCCTACCAACCTACCAACTGAGATGCCCCAGCTGATCCCTGTTTTTCCGGGGGGAACTCCGCTGCTGCCCCCAGTCGTGACAGCCAGCATCCCTGTCTCCACCCCACTGCCACCTGCCTCCTTCGGCCTCGTGATGGATCCCACCAAGCAACTCTCCTCCTCCTCTGTCCTGGATGCCTTCGAGGCCCCACCGGGAGGAAGCGGTGGGTCCACTTTAGATTCGCTGGATTCCCTGGATCTGCTCCCCTACACGGACTCACGGCTCGATGCCCTGGACTCCTTTGGGACGAGCAGAGGATCGCTGGATGCCTTGGATACCTTTGCCATTGGTAGGTAGCTGATGGGATTTTGTGCTGTTTTCCCTGTGAACGCATGCTAAAATTATTTCCCTCACCACTGAGGAAATCTGTCACAGAGCTCTGTCTGCCGCTGCTGTAGAACAGGGGTGCGACTGGAGCAGAGGGCAGGGAGCTGTCTTGAACAGAGCAACTGAATATATCTAGGAGTAATGAGAAAGGATGTAGGTGTGATCTCAAATAACCAGTATGTGCATGGTGTGAAATCTTGGAGGAGAAAGAAACACAAAATTATATAACAATGAGCAATGAGATCTACACCTGGCTTGGTGTCCAGGTCACCTCCCCTGGCAGAATTTACTAGACTGCAATGTGATTCCTCCACCCTTCTCTATCACTCTTTGATATTTTGGACCATCTGAGCAAAATCCTGGTGGCTGTTTTAGGTAATGTAGGACCTTGTTGTGCTGGGAAGAATGGTAGAGGCCAAGGTGGATCTTGCCCATCTCTGGATTCAGGGCAGTGGGTGTCCTGTTGCGTGGGGCACTGCAGTCTCATATCTCAAGGAGGAAAAGTGTGGAAGATGGTGGGCAAAAAGTAAGTCTCTTTCTGTTCCAGGAGGAAAGGCAGGCAGCTTCTTGGCTGACTTGTCCCTAGTATTGCAGTCTTGGCAGCAAAAGTATTTTAAGAGCAGAGAATGGACAGGCTGCACACCAGTGCTCAGATTCACCTCAGCATTGGGCTGCCTTGGAGTTACCATCGTGGGAATGCCAATGCTCAGCAGCATAGAGTTGGGTTCAGTAGGTTTTTGGGGAAAAGAAGGATGTTCTTGGAGTTTTTCCAGGCATTAGACAGGTAGTTTAGGGAAGAGATACAAAAATATAAAATAAATAAAGCAAATGGGTTTAATATGCATTTGTTTGTCTTTTTGTGAGCAGAAATGTCTCTGAAAGTGAAATGATTATTGGTTTGTGGGCCTCTTTTCCCTTTCTTTTGCCCAGAAGAAACTAGTCCTCAGGAACCACGACACCAACCTGGCAGCCAAAAACCATCCCCCGTGGTGAGTGAGCTGCTCCCCCGTGCTGATGCCCCAAGGTGCTCTGGAGCCAAGGTAGTAGTGACTTGGGTGATGTAGGTAATTTGGGACCCTCTTCTTAACCTGCCCCAGTGAGTGTTGCCTCCCACGTTGTGGCAAGGCAGGGAAGGATTTCCCCAGAGTCTGTAGGAAGAACCTTTGTTCCATCTTTGTTTGCTTGTTTGCTTGCCACTCTGCTTAATGCAGAGGTGAAGGTAGTGTGACCTATATTATAGGATCAACAGGGTATCATGGAGGCCAGTGTCCCACTATATCTGGCAGCTGCGTAATGCTGAAGGATGGAGCAGAGTAAGTCAACTTTGTCTTTGGACTACTGAGGTGCTTTGCTCCTCTCTGCCCCTGCCAGGAGGCTTTTACAGATACAATGTTCTGCTCCTGTCCCATGTCTCCAGTCTTGGAGAAAACAGGGAGGGTTATCTATGGTCAGCAAGCTTGGAACAAGAATTATTTTCAAGTTCCTGACATCTACTAGCCCTGTTAACATTAATGTGAAGCAAAGTCTTTGTCCTCAGACTAATCTGCTGAAACCTGAAGCCACTTATAGGGGGTTTGGTTTTTACCCAGGTTGAGATAGGATTGATTTAAAAGTCTTCAGATGTGATGCATTTGTGATGAAGGAATGGGAAGGAGTGAGGGGGGGCATTTTTTTCTGTGGCTTGTGGCAGAAAGCTGATGTCCCTTGCTAAGAGAGAAGGAGACCTATCTTGGAAGTGAACTGTTATCCTTGAAAAGCTGCATACAGCTCTTTTGGAAATGTCCTTTCAGATGTGAACATTTTGATGAGAGAGAAAATGAGAAGGGTTTTTGAGACGCTGGACTAGGGTGAGGGGTTAGGGAGATTTCTTACTCATGTGGCTGCATTGCTGAAAAGAGAGGTACATGTGTTTTCACTCAGGTCAGCCTTGGTGGAGTGAGTCACCCAGCTGGGCCCAAGGTCACCGAGCACCTTCTGTCCCAGCTGGAACCAGTAATGCCCAACACAGCCCTGCTGGTGAAGAACCCTCTGGCATCTACTCATGTCTTCAAACAAGCCTGTCATATCTGCTACCCCAAAACAGGTGCTGTGTTTGTTCTGCCACCCAGAGTGCTGGCCTGGATTAGGATTTGCCTTTCTGAAGGGTGATGGGGTTCTTCTGTCCTGCAGGGCCCAAGGCTGGTGATTACACCTATCGGGAAGGCTTGGAGCACAAGTGCAAGCGGGACGTCCTGCTGGGGAGGCTAAAGAACTCGGAAGACAAGACCTGGAAGAGGATCCGTCCTCGCCCAACCAAAACAAACTTTGTAGGATCCTATTACTTGTGCAAAGGTGATCCGGAGGGGATGGGGCTGTCGGTGGCTGGGAAAGGGGTACATGGTATATGCCAGGGAAGGTTGGGAGGGGACTTCTAGTTGGTATGATGTCTTTGGGATCTCCTTGTCCCATCAGCAGCCCATGGACCAGGAGGCTCAATACAATGCAAGGCAATGAGCTCCTGTGCTGTGAAGAGCAGGCAGCTGTCAAAGTGGTGGAGCAGAGTTACAAAGGCACAGTGGGGTGCTATGCGCGACCCAGTGCTCAGAGCTGCCCTGTTGACATGGGCTTTGCTGAGAACCTGCCTCCTGTACATGTGCCTGCATTAGTCCCACCTGACCCAGCAGCCCCATGGCAGGGCTGTGATTCTGCCTAGGGAGAAGCGCTCTCTGCCTGCTCCTTTGCTCCAGCCCATCCCTCTGAATGTGAGGGCAGTGTGACTGGACTCATCACTGAGGTAGTCACTACAAAGTACCTAGTGAGTTGGGGAGCCAAGATACAGAGCTCCTTAGTCCTGGGCTGCTAAGATAACTTTATCTGAATTGGCATTCGGAGGAGCTGGTTAAGTCGTGGTCTGTCCCTGGCCAGGCTCTGAATTAAAGGCAGGACTCTATTTTGAGGCAGGTTCCACAAAAGATGACATTGCTTGAGGCTGTCATCATTTGGTAGTTTGCATTCGCTTTCCTGAATGTCGGTGTAGACAAATTTTGGGGGGGAAGATGTCTTCTCTGTTTTCTTTAACTCTGTGTTTTCTTGCTTTCAGCTCCTTGTGAGGTGTGGGCAGTGGGAGGAGACGAGAGAGAGTTTAGTTTCTGACTGGGCCGCCCTCCCTGTGTGGTGGTGTGTGCTGTTTGTTGCTTTGTAGATATGCTTAACAAGCAGGACTGTAAGTACGGGGATAACTGCACCTTCGCGTACCACCAGGAAGAGATCGACGTGTGGACGGAGGAGAGGAAGGGGACCCTCAACCGTGACCTCCTCTTTGACCCGCTAGGGGGGATCAAGCAGAGCAGCCTTACCATTGCCAAGCTCCTCAAGGAACATCAGGGCATCTTCACTTTCCTCTGTGAGGTACAGAGATGGCGGGAGGGAGCAGGCATCCTTCATTTTCTCCTCAATATGTATTGAAACATCCCAGGAAGTGCTCCGCTCCCACTGGGGCAGTGAACAGTGGATGTCGCTTTGTAGGAGGAAGGAGAGCCAGTTTTCCTCCTTAGCTCTGCAGCTGAACCAGGTGCACACAGCCACATAGGACCATTTGTCTCTTCCTCTGTTTTGAGATGTTGCTTTGAATTGTAATTTAGCTCTGGCTGGTTTAGAAGTTGGAACTCCATAACGCTACAAATTCCCACTTGATGTCTGTGCTGAGCCACTGAGTCGGTCAGTTAAGGACTGGCTTATACCATCTTGATGCTGCGTAGCAGAGAGTTCCCTATACTGGCAGTGGTAAATGGAAAGGGACGTGTTCTTTTTTTGTGAATTGGCTGTTCTTTATTTCTCCCCATCATTTCCCCCTTGTTCCTGCACTGTTGGCTAACTGGTAAAGAATATGTGGCTCTGACCAAAATTTTTCCAACCACAATGAAAAATACTGTTGAGAATAAGCCAAAAAAATGTTGTTTGGAAGCTTTTCCAGAGGTTTGCTTGCTTTAGTTTAAAGCCCTACCACGACGTTTTCACCAGGCTGCTTCTAACTTTGAACATTAGAATAGGCTGGCTCTGGTTCTTCTTCCCCTTCCAAGTGAAGTGGCTCTGGTTCACTTCTCTCTAAGTTTTTTCCCAGCATGCTAATTCTTCTCTCCTCAGATTTGCTTTGACAGCAAACCCCGGATTATCAGCAAAGGGACCAAAGACACACCATCTGTCTGCTCCAACCTTTCCGCCAAACACAGTTTCCATGACAACAAGTGAGTGAATGTTTTTTGTGCTGATGGGAACAATCTCTCACAAGTCCAGCCAGTTTAACTCCAGGGCCCTGGTCTCTTTCTTTGTTTTTCCACCATGGATTCCGATCACAGGGCAGCTCAAAGCATGATGAATAGCACTATATGCTTCTCCCTGCATGTTTGTTCCTGGTGCTGAGGGATTTCGGGCATGAGCAAAGCCCTTTGGAGTCAGCCTAGCTTTTCCATTGACTTAATTTGCTTTTCAGTTTGGCCTTTATGTAAAGGTCAAACCGAAGATCCTCTAGCTCAGGATCCTGCCTCTGACTGGCTGGTAATGAATGTTTAGGAAAACAAGTATAAAAAACATGTCAAGTACAGTAATACAACCCCTTCTGGTTCCTGGAAACCTGAGACTTGGGGACTTGCTGAGCCAGGGGAGTCAGTATCTTTGCTGCATATTTTGAAACATGTCTGATCTCTGAACTTGAGCAGGGCATCACCCATGGGCCGAGAAGACTGGAAATAGCTATGCAGGGTTGATACAGAGTGGAAGGGTGGGGATTTGCTTTTCCCAGTGGGATTTTGCCTCTTTTTAGCCGGAAGAGGGGGGATGAGATTAGATATTAGGTAGAAATTTTTTACTGTGTGTGTGGTGAGGCACTGGACCAGGATGTCTGGAGAAGTTGTGGAAGGCCCATCCCTGAAGTAGTTCAAGGCCAGATTGGTTGAGGCTTTGAGCAACCTGATCCAGTGGGAGGTGTCCCTGCCAATGTTCGGGGATTGGAACTGGTTGATCTTTAAGGTCCCTTCCAACCCAAACCATTCTATGATTCTGTGATCTTCTGGGTCCTTTGCCTACCCAGTCAAATGTGTGAAAGTCACATGTAAGGAGGACAGGATAGAGGTTTGGTCCTCTGGTGTTTCATGTTTCTCTGGCCTTGCTGCAGGTGTCTGGTCCACATTGTGCGTTCCACCTCCCTGAAATACTCCAAGATCCGCCAGTTCCAGGAGCACTTCCAGTTCGATGTGTGCCGACATGAAGTGCGTTATGGCTGCCTGCGTGAAGACAGCTGCCACTTCGCTCACAGTTTCATCGAGCTCAAGGTCTGGTTGCTGCAACAATATTCAGGTGAGAGTGACTTGGTGCAGAGCTGGTGATGTGTGTGTGTCCCCGAGTTTCCTCCAGTGTGTGGCAATTTGGAAGCACTGCAAAGGTGTTGCTCTCTTGTACATAGGCTTTCTCTGTCTCCTCAGGGTCACAGAGAAGAGGGCCAAGGTGCTCTGTGACTTTATTTGGGCCTTGTCCTTTACAGGCACTACAGTAATTTGCAGACCAGGAAGCCTTTCCCTTGGAACCAGCTGCATAAGTTGAAATAATTGTTAGGTAGGGCTAAATCCCCAGCGATGTTGTAGTGCTTAAGTCCTGTGCAAGACTCTAAATAGCAGTCAGGCCTCTTAATGAGTGTCCGGTGCAGTGAGAGTGGCAGCGTGTGCAAGAGACAGAGTAGTTACATTTTATACAGGAAGGCTGTGCCTCTCCAGTTTTTCCTAAACAAATTCACCAGCAGTGGGAAATGACAAAATACTTAGTGTTTCCCAAAGAGCCATGCCTCTCAAAATTATGTTCAGGTCACTTATATAATCACTCTTCCACATCTTTCAGTCCTTTCACTCTCTCTCTGACATGTTGGAGTGTTTCTCTTGCTGTTCTCCTGTTAATTGATAGATGTTGGTCCGTTTGCAGTCCTACCTACATATTTTTTTACCATGAGGTCCTGTACCCAGCCCAGTAATGGGAGTACTTCAGAGAGAGGAAACACATTATGGATGTTTCTCACCATTCTTTGATGTAATTTGGGGCAATAACTTTAATTTATCATTCAAGCATCTGTCACTGTTGTTCAGTGGAGTCCTTGTCCTTAGCTTGGCCCGTGAAGGACAGAGATGAACAAGTGACTCACTGTGTCAAATGCCATCCTTTATTCTTCCTATTTGGCTCTACTTACCTGTAACCACAGGGAATTAAATAATTACACCACCAGAGTTTCTAAGATGCTGTGAGCCATGGGCCACCGTTGCTGCCCAACGTGCTTACGATACTGCCTGTAGTACTCCAGACACACTTAATAATCGAGTGTCTTTTTGTTTTGATCATCTCATAGTTGGTTCATTTTTCTTGGTGTTTTTTTTTGTTTGGTTGGTTTTTTTAAGGAAAATTTTCTTTGCTCCCTTTTTGCTTCCCTCCCTGTTCCTTCCTCTTTAGCCTGAAGAAGAAATAGATTGATTTTTTTTTGCCTCTTGCCTTCTTTGCTTGAAGAAGGAACTTTCAAAGGGGAAACTGAGGAGATGAAACAAGGCATGAGCTCAGCTGCAGAGGTGGTCAGTAAGCATCCTGCTTATTCCCTTCTTTTCCAACAATAGGAGAGCCATCACCTTTCTGGGTTTTTTTTCTTCAGAACTTTTAGCCTGCCTTCCTTGTGAATTTTCCTTCCTGGAGTGGTAGTTTATTACCTCTTTTAAGTGTATCCGTCATCATGGAAAGAGAGATGAAAGGTCATTCTTGCCATTCTCTGGGAATGCTTTAGCTTTGGAGCAGAGAGTTTGATTTGGGCACCATTTGCTCAGCAAGAATAGGAGGGGGCATAATTCATAGCAGCTTGCACTTGAAACCAGTGGGCTGTTGCATTTCACAGCTATTTGAGCCTTTACAGAGAGGACAAAGGATTGTATTAGTGGAATAAATGTTCTGAAGATCTGAAAATGTGGACAAGCAGGACTGTTTTCTCGTCCACTGTGGCTTTTCACAGACATATCTTGCTGTCTTCTTCCATCAATGGAAATCACAGAGTCTTTGTCCTCACTAATGATGTTGCAAAAGATGCTGAAATGTTTTAAATAATCAACACATGAGGCTTTTGGTCCCCAGACCATCTCTTTGGGGCAGTCCCTGCTTTGGACAGCTGGTGTATTGGAAAACATCCTTTCATATTTGGGAAGGGGTTTGTTTCCCAACATTCCTAGGTCATATTGTTGAGTTAGTTCAGATTTCTGGGACTGGAAGAAGGAAACCAGTTACTAAGAACTTCATTTGAAATTTAGTTTTCTGACAAGAGCTATATCTGCTGCTTCTGTTGGTTTTGCAGCCCTAAGATCACTTTGCAGGTGTCCAGAATGGAGAAGACAGGTCACTTTGGCTCTTTCTCTGCCAGGTCCAGTGCAGGTTATTAACTTTTTGCTGTGGTTTTCTCAGTTTTGTAGCTTTTTGTCCCTGAAGTATGGATCAGTGCTGTGTCCAGCTTTGGAATACCTGGACATGGAATGAGGGAGTCGCAGTTTTTGTAACTTTACGCAGTTCCTTCTGGGATTAATGGTTAAGAAGGAGAAAATCCAGAAAGAGCTCTGATCTGGGAGCAGTACCAGCTGTGCAGCAGCTGCCATGTTGGAAGCCTGAGCAAATGTTCTTGAAGAATGGTAAAGTTTCCTGAATGCTTTGCATCCTGTCCAAGCCCTGTACAAACAGCAGTATTGTTGCCTGGCAGCGGCCTGGACAGCTGAAATCACAGATGGGGAAACCAAGGTCAGGAATGCAGTAACTTACCCAGTTAGAAACAGCCTAAGCTGAAATGAAAACTTGTGTTTGCTGGCCCTTAAGTTCTGGAACCTGGAACACACTGGTTCCCGATCAAAGATCATGTTCATGTGGCATGCCTGGGGAACACCTCACTTCAATAATAAAAACTGTAGGTAAAAGCAAAGCAAGCAATTTTGCAACCTCTGTGTGCTGGCAGTGCTGCATCAAGGCCATCCATAGCCACCCCACTTGTTGCAGGTAGCTGACTGTTGCAAGATCCTTGCTTCAGTTTGTTTTGGCAGCTGTCTTGGGTCTTTATAGTGCTTAAACAATGTGGCTTTTATGGTAACGGGCTCCTTACGTTGACCAGATAGTTTCTACTTTTCCGTACTTTTCTCTCTGTTTAGTGCTCTTGAAAATCGTAGCACCCATCTAGGTGGTGGGTGCTGCAAGGGGCTGTTCCCTCATTACTTGCTTGGTCAGGAGCTAATTCTTTAGATAAGGTCTGAACAACCCTCTTTCTTGTTGTCTGATTCCTAAAGCCTTGCAGATCTTTCCTTGCAGGTTATGTGCTTGCAACTGTTCCACAGTTGGTTATGCACTGTTGGTCTTTCCTTGGTGCTCTGGTTGTGCTTGGTATTTATGTTGAATTTCAACTCTCTTCATCGGTGAAGATGTGTGCCTTGAAGTGTTGGTTAAACCCAGAAGGAATTAGGTGAGGCTTCAGGGTTCTTGGAGAGGCTAGATGTCTCAGTGGAATATCTGATCTTCCAAGCTAGTGGCAATAACTCCAGTATAAAGTAGATCAACTGTAACAAAGTGCTGTCTTCTGGGCATTGGGTAGGATCTGTTGATGTAGTTTTGAGGGAAAGCCTTGGTCAAGGTCCTGATCCCTAGTCAAGAATCAGCATCTTGGAGGCAGCATTGGGATCCTTTGCACTCTGTGTGAGCAGAACACCAAGTCTGAACGAGCCCAGGAGACCAAACTCTTCCCTTTTCATCTAACTTGCATGGGAGTGCTGGAGAGAGGAACTTCCCTAGCCTGTTGCTTGAAAACGTTCTGTAGTGGTGTCAGGTCCCCTCCACAACCCATGTCCTGACGTTACCAGTGGGGCTGTTGGGAGCTACCGGCCACACTCCAGCACACTATGAGCACACTAAGCACCAACACAGGAAATTCTACAACCCCTCCCTCCCTCTCTGCTCTTGGCTGAAGCAGGGTAACTGAAGTCCTGTCTCCTTTTGTTGCCAGGAATGACCCATGAAGATATTGTGCAGGAATCTAAGAAGTACTGGCAGCAGATGGAGGCACATGCCAGCAAACCAGCCAACAGCATGGTGAGTAAGGTGCATTTAGGACCTGCAGCCCGGTTTTGCTCCTAGCTGTTCCAGCACTTTTTCTTCCCTCTGCTGTGGCAGACCAGACTGGTCCCTAAGGAGGAGGATAGCTGAGAGCTTTCCGGGTTGCCGTGCTATTGTGCCTTGTTTTGCAGTGTTGTATCTGCTCTGTTCAGTGATGTGGTGAAGGCTCCAGAGCAGGGAGTGGAATGTGCAGAGAATGGTGCTTCCTGTGACACCTTGCAAGTGAAATTGGAAGATTTCAGGGACCGTGGCCACAGAGAGCAGGGACCAAAGGTGTCCTGCTGCCCTTTAGTGGCCAAGGGACGATACAGCAGTTGGAAGGACTCTGAGGAATTACTCATGGCCCACAAGACCTCTGTACATGCAAGAGTGGGTGGAGCTTGCAGCTCAGACGCTGCTGAAGCTGGGCAGAGGCCTTAGTGGCTCTTCGCCAGGAGGAGGCGATGGCGAGCTTTGCCTCCCTTAGTGCCGCCAGCCTCTCAGTGTGGGAAAAGGTGCCTCTGACTGCACCCTCCAGCACTGCCAAGAGCTTTTCCTGGAGAGTTGTTTTATAAGCAAAGGGCATATCTTTGTTTGCTTTCTTCCAGCCTGTTGGCTATGGGTGGTGCTGCCTTATCCTTTTCTTTCCCTAAAGTGTTCTGTCGTGTAGGAGCAGAGCCCATCCAGTGATTCCTAGCTCAGCCCTCAGGTTAAACTAAAGCATTTTTGCTGTTAGAACAGGGAAATTTTGTTCTTTAATTACTTTGAGGAGAGGCATCTGATGAGATTAAAAACTTCATGTATCCTAGCAAGCTTTCAGGCATAGGAGCAATTCCCTCCCCTGCAAAAATGGTGGGGAAACTGTAGTGAATCCTTCTTGTTCCAACTTGACAGCTTGCTTTCCCCTTCTGGAAGCCTAAGCTCACCACCCTTTGACCTGTGCCTTACTGTTAGAGCAAGGGTTCTTCATCTTTGGGACCTCTTGCCCACTGCAGAGACTGGCACTGGGTGCAGACTGCAAGCATCCTACAGAAGAGGTGTTTTGTAGGAAAAGGTTATGAGTCACTCATGTGGTGTGTAGCAGCTTTTTTTTTTTTGACTAGATTATGGGCCAGCAGAAGTGTTCTGAAGGTTGTAAGGCACTGATGCAGGTCTGATGGAGATGGGTTATCCAACCAGGAAAGACACAGGTGACTGCAGTGGGCTCTGTGTCCACCTGCATGATATGGAGCTGTCTTTGAGATGATCGGCAACGTATCTGTGCAGCCCATTCTGCTGTTGTGGTCTGAGATGGTTGGGGAGAGGAATGAGAATCATAGAATCATAGAATCACTGGGTTGGAAAAGACCCACTGGATCATCAAGTCCAACCATTCCTATCAATCACTAAACCATGCCCTTCAGCACCTCATCCACCTGTCTTTTAAACACCTCCAGGGAAGGTGGCTCAACCATCTCCCTAGGCAGCCTGTTCCAGTGCCCAGTGACCCTTTCCATGAAATATTTTTCCTAATGTCCAGCCTAAATCTCCCCTGGCAGAGCTTGAGACCATTCCCTCTCATCTCGTCCCCTGTCACTTGGGAGAAGAAGCAACAGTCCAGAGTAACCCAGGTCTCCAGTTCCCAAAGCCATTTGACTTGCTTAAAGAATATGTTCTAGCCACTCAGGAGGCTGAGGCAGCAAGTTTCTATAGCTTGGATTATGTGAGAAGTGAACCTGGATGATCTGAATGGTCCCTGCAGACAGAGCTGGCTGTGATCTCTCTCTGCCCAGTGTGGGGACAGAGGCAGCTCCCCACATCTCCATCGTGGAGGAAACTAAGCCTGAATTAGCAGCACTTTGTGACAGTAGGTGCATTTATATCAGCAGTCCCTGACCCATGGAGAGTGACTGGTTCTGTCCTGCCTGCTGTGGATCTGCTTGCATTTTCCAGAAAGCTTTGTCTTGCTGTTCTCTGTGTACAGTCTGGTGATAGATGGACAGCTGTTTTCCTGTAAGTCATGCAGCCTCAAATCCACTTTTGTCTGGAGGTGCCGCTGTTGGAAGAACAAGTTGATCAGCGGGCATGGCCGGAGCATGTCTTCTGAAGCACATGGGATCTGGATGCTGAGTGAAGGTTTCCTTTCTGGCTATTTGGGCTTGCAGGGAGCAGAGGATCAGGAAGAGAAATGCCAACACCTGCTCTATCAGCTGTCAAGGAGCAGGCAGAGAGCTACAGTTTCTGGGCCCTGCAGGCGGTGTTAGGGCTGAAGGCCAATGGCAGGGCCTGATTGCGCCCCACAAAATGCCTGTCACAGAGCTGTACTGCATCCTCCACCCTTTCAGGGCATCGGTTTGTGTGGAGGTGAAGCAGCAGCTTTGTTGGTACAGTCTGAAAGTGCCTACCTGCAGCTCCATCTGTTGTCTGTAGGGATTGGCAGCCTGGCACTGTGGAGGGAGACAAGATTCTAGTTGGTCAAACGCATGTGTTTGCAGTAGCAAACCATGATTTTGGCATCAGCACGTACTCCGCTCCTGGATGAGACACTGGCCTGCTGCCAAAGACCCCGGGGGCAGGACTAACATATCTGTTGAGAGGTGTTTACTTTCACCATTATTTTCTCCTGTCCAAGCAGGCTAACGTGACTCAGAGTTTTCTCAGCGTCCTTCCAGCTTTCTAAGTTGGCTGACAGGCAAAGAAAACTTCCCAGGAGAGCTGTAAAAGCAGACCCCTCCCTACCATCCTGTGTGATCCACCCTCCCTTCTGTGCCCTCTGATCAGTGCTGGGGCTGGCCAGTCATGGAGAAAAGCAGGCAGCATACAGGGACCCAGCAGCTGTGATGGTGCAGGTCAGGAGATGTAGCAACAAGTGGAAGATGAAGATACACTGCTTGCTAAGCACCTGCCAGGGACCTTGCACTCAGCCCCCCAAATTTCCCCCTGCCCAGGAGGCTGCTGCAGGAGTAAACCCAGTGACTGCAGATGGAAGAGGCAGTCAGTAGGAGAGACTATTGGAAGTGTCTGGGTGTTCTTGACTCCCATTGTATTCCCAGAAATCGAGGGAGTTCAGCCCTCTGTTTTTATGGGTTTTTAGGGCTGTTCAGTTTTACTTCACTATCCAGCTGCAGGACCCCCATAAAAACTGTCCTCGGAATTAGCAATTTAAACAAGGAGAGGAAAGGAAAGTCTCTCATAAGGGGTACTTACACCTAAGCACAGCTCACTCAGGTGGCTGAGTAATCTCAGCTCCTCATAGTTTCCCGAGGCATGTGGCTCCTCGAGAGAGCATTTCAGTATCGCTGAGAGGCATTCCTGAAGTTGGGAGACGCACACGAGTGGCCGTGCTGAGGCCATTGCGTTCTGCAAAGCCTGAAGCGGAGAGCTGTCTTGCCAAAGACTTCTATTTATTTGGTTGCCATGGTGTATAGCTAACAGTAGATTGTCTGGCTGAATAGCAAGGGGTGGTGCCACAGCCCGAGGTGCTTTTGCCTGGCTTCCTCCCGCTAGAGCCTCATGTGATACTAATTTCCACACTGCTGGTTGTCAGCAGCCTGCCAGGTATGTGTCTTGCCTTTACAAACGCAGTCATGTAGCAGCAACGGCAGCAGCTTTGATTTTTTGTTTGGCTCCTAATTGCCTAGGAGCATACGTGCCCACTGGATTGACCAGCTGTTTGCATGACTCTGATGAAGAAATGCTCAGTTAAGAACTTGTGGAAAAGAGCCTAGATAACCAGAATTGCCTGAGAAACAGTTTCATAGAACCAAGGAATGGTTTCGGTTGAAAGGCGCCTTAAAGATCATCCAGTTCCAACCCTCCTGGCATGGGCAGTGACAGGTTCCACCTGACTGGGCTGTCTAAAGCCCCATCCAACCTGGTCTTGAACACCTCCAGGGATGGGGCAGCCACAGCTTCCCTGGGCAACCTGTGCCAGTGCCTCACCACTCTCAAGGTGAAGAATTTCTTCCTACCATCTAATCTATATTTTCCCCCCTTCCAATTTAAAGCCATTCCCCCTCATCCTATGACTCCATGCCCTTGTAAAATGTCCCTCCCCATCTTTCCTATAGCCCCTTCAGGTACTGGAAGGTCACTATAACGTCTCCCCAGATCCTTCTCTTCCTCAGTTTTCTTTGTCTCTGATCTGTTGTGCCTTCTGGAGCCACTCAGTTTTTATTTTTCCTGTGTTGGTACCTTTGAGCCAAGCTTCCTGGCTGTGCCGAGAGATCTGTCACCTGGAGGATTATTGGCAGCTAGCGTGGGACTGACAAAAGGGAATGTGCGAGCAGTGCCATTGTGTTACCTTAGGCCTATAGTCAGTGTGAGGGAGCAGCAAACTGTAGGACAATTTCCTTTGGAAACCAAGTGGAGGTTAAAACTGCAGTTCAGAAGCTGTTCATCCGAGAGAGAGGTGCCTTTGATATCCCAGATCTCAACCCTCACCGTCCTGCAGCTTTGATGTGTTCTTGGCAGTCATCAGCAGTGGTGAAAGCTGACAGATGAACAGCTCACATGCCAGATGCCATCAGAAAGGCCATCTGACAGGAGAGCAGGCCAGAATCACCACTGCTTTTCAAGAGAGATGATCTGGAAGGATCGTTTTGCAGGGACATCCAGAGTGGCGATGACCTGTTGTAGTCAGCATAGGCAGAGGTCAGCTTTTCACGGCGATGGAGGGCCCTTTGTATGTTAACTCTGCTCCTCTGAAAGAGCATATCTGGAGGATGCAGAGTGGTGGTTGATAGCTTGTGTGGTGTTTCCTGGGAGATGCTTTGATTCTGCACCGCCTGTGCTTGCTGTTTTCCGTTTGCTGAATGATACATGCAGGATCCACGCTACTGCCGATGAATTGCTGGCAGAGGCCTGCTCCTCGGAGCCATGGTTTGATGGTCTGTTCGTTATTAGATGCTCTGGGTTAGAAGTCACAGCGTGGCACCTGGAATGGGCTGCTTGTGTGGTTAGCAGTCAAGAGAGCTGGTTCACTGGTACATGACCTTTGTGCTTCATGGGTCGCCAGCATTCAGTCAGTGACGCTTTTTGTTTTGGCAATGATCTGGAGACACCGGCCTCATGTCTTCCGATGGTGATACAGAATGCAAATGGCTTTCCAGAGATTTGCTCAGAAAACGTGAGGCAGCCGTGATATGGGACTGGCTCCTTTTTTTTTTTCTTCCCTTCCACAATCTGTTAGTCCTAATCCCCAAACAGCCTTCTCAGAGGGGCAGGTAGAAGGCCAGTGAAGTGAAGTGGCTAAGAAGATATGAAATACATCTGAGGATCACGATTAATTGCCCGTGAAGCCCAGTGCAAAGGAACTCTGAGAGATGGAATTCTGCCCAGAAACGGCTTTGAAGGATATTAACAAGAGGACCCAGCTCTGACTTTAATGTGTAAAATGCTAGCTGTGACATGAGCCTCTTGTTCCAAAACCAGGAGTGGTGGGTCCTGTGCCGTGGCACGGCCTGGCTCCCTCCCGAGAGGGCTCTCTCAGCTGTACGTCTGAGCACTCTCCTTAGGTAGGAAGGGGGACGTGGATTGCTCTCCCTGCAGGGAAGCAGGGATTAAGCACTGGGGCAGGTTTCGTAGAGCTTGTCTGTAAATGGAGATAAACTGCAGTGGTTTCACAGCCAGGCTTGGTCAGGGCTTGAAGCTGCCAGGTTGCCTGACCAGATGTCAAAGCCCAGGAAATCGTGCTAAAGCACGCGGTGGTTTTCCTGCTGTCTGGTATATCAATAGGCCACCAGCGAATGCGGGCAAAGGAGATGGACTGTCTCTGATTTAATCTGGATTGTTGCTGGCACGGGGGCCTGCAGGGAATTGCCACCATCTCTGTGGCAACTTGCAGGGTGCTGTTTGGCTCTGTTTGCCTGAGGCTGTCGTTCTCTTCTCCAGGCTTCTCCCCGAGCTCCCACATCAAGCACCTTTGACCTCCAGATGAAATTTGTGTGTGGCCAGTGCTGGAGGAATGGGCAGCTGGTGGAGCCAGATAAAGACCTCAAGTACTGTAGTGCCAAAGCCCGCCACTGGTGAGCAATGCGACTTTCTCTTTCTCCCATCCCTCCTCAAGGACAAGAATTTCTCCTTTTACCCACTCCAGGGCTTCATTTGGCCTTTTTGGAAGAAGATGTAAGGTTTCCTAGCAGCCTCTTGCCACTCAGGGTGTTTGTCACTATAGCAAGCATTGCAGATAACTGTTTTCCAATTTCCAGTTCTCTTTTTTACTGTTTGTATTTGCTGCCAGCATTGTACAGACTGTTAATCCTGGTGCATGCCGTCCAGCTCCCACAATTCCCTTTTTTCCCCCAGTTGCTATCATTTCTTCTTAGCAAGGTCACTAAGATAGTTCTCCTCTGCGCTTGTTTACACTCCTAGCTGTTTGCAGATGTCTGTCAGGTCACTGTTAGCAATGATTCAAGGTATTCTCCTTCCTTCTAAGTCATCTTCCTCGGCTCTTTCGTTGTTTTTATTGCTCTTCTCTGCATGCCTTGTCTGTTTGCACTTCTTGGCTCCCTGGAGCCCAAGAAGGTGTTTGCTGTGACAGAAGAGAAATATCAGCTGGGAAAGCACCATTGGGTTATGGAAACTGTGGTGTCTGTCACCCAGACACCCTGGCAGGATAGAGTGGAAGGGTTTAGAGGATTGCACTTCCCATAACACAAGTCACAAAGGCACAGTCCAGCATCGTATTGCAAAGGTAAGACCTTTGATGAGAAAGACAGAACCAGCAGTGGCTGGAGAAAGTGAGCAAGTGAGGATCCCTTCCAGGAACAGGAACGATAACAACTCTTCGTGCAGCTGCTACATAGAGCTGGAGGTGCCCAGGGTATCTCCTGGCAATCGCTTGCTGGTGCTGCAGGAGGATTAATACTCCTGGAACCTGTTCATAAGACAGTGCTTGTAATGACTTGCATTTCTACTGCACCTTTCAAACAGAAAATATTCCCAAACGTTTTTCTTGGATCTGATTGCACAAGACTGCTTGTGTTGAAAGGTGGAATGCAGCTGTTCAATAATCCATGGTGATGCCATATGATACTTGGGAGAGGCTTTTGTGGTTTTATGAGAAGAGATGTCCCAGGAAATATATAAGTGCAGGGAGAAACCTTCCTAAAATACGCTTGTTGTATCTTCTCTGTCACAGACGTGCATGTCTAGGAGCAGCCGGATAGTGACAAGAACAAACTGGACTGGAGTATCTGGTCATCTCTCAATCTTTAAGGGTCTCGGAGGAAAACAAAATTTTGTTCTGCTTTTCCTTTTGCCTCTCTTGATTTATTCTCTTCTTCTTCAGTTGGACAAAGGAACGTCGCGTCCTGCTGGTGATGTCCAAAGCAAAGAAGAAGTGGGTGTCAGTCCGACCACTGCCTTCCATCCGCAACTTCCCCCAGCAGTATGATGTAAGCCCCATGCCCAACACGGCCAGGAACCCCTTCCCCTTCCCTCTGAACATGGTGTAATATTTTGTAAACCTGGCAGGGAGGCAGGTATGTGCTGGCAGAGGTGGGAGGCAAAGACAGACTGAGGGCAGCAAGATCTCAAATGCATTCAGCAAAAGGGTGAAGGAGAGGCACCCGTTTAAGCCACTCCAATCACGTATGCGAATTTCTGACGTTGCTGTTAATGCAGTCACAGTCTCAAGAGGTAGCTGGCACAGGGTTTGGAAATGAGATTTATGTCTCCCCTTAGGCCAAGGTTTCTTAATGTGGGTGAGAAGCAAGAAGGAGTGTTTGGGAGAAGCCTATCCCTGCCTTTGCCGTGGCTGTGCTGCTGTAGATGGCGAAACCTGCTCACGTGTTTTGAAAGCGAAACTAAGAACTCAGCTAGAACGATCTGTGCTGTGAGGAAAACTAGATACCCAGTCTCCTATATCAGCCCCAAAATTGGCTATTGATTTATCTTTCCCTCTCTTTTCCTTTCTCCCTGAAAGGAGAAAACTCCTTTCCTTCCTACCCTATGGGATCTGCTGTCCCTTAGTCCATGGACAGGCCTCGAGTGCTCTCCAGTTGCAGAGCAGTTTCTAGAAGCTGGGGAGGGGAACAAGGGTTGTTTTCAGCTACTGCAGTAGGAGATGAGGCCAGCAGGTGAGTCACAGATCGTGCAGCCAAGCCAAGTTGCCCTACAAGAGTGTGTTCCCACCCAGTCCCTGCCAGAGAGGAGCAGCGTTCTTTGTCCCCCCCAGTTTGCGTGGGCCAACTGGTCTCCAAGCTGCAGTCCTCCTCTGGTGGCAGAGCTGGGGGAGAAGCGTCAATCAGTAAATACAATACTTGAAAAGCTTCTCATTTTCTCTGGCAATGGTGGTCTTGGTAGCTGTGAGGCAAAGTTGTGTGTGCTAGTGAGGTCAAAATAACCCAGAAAGTGACTTTTCACCCGCTTGGAGATAAAGAATGAGTCATTTTTGGGGACCAGCAGGAGACACTGTTGGGTCGATCTAGGTTGCTCCCTGCTGTTTTACTCATGGCCAGCGCATACCTGCACATGGTCACCTATGGAAATGGCAACAAGGGAGAGGCCAGGGCTGAACTGGGCTGTCCGCATGTTTATAGAGAAGTCTTGCCTGCCATGTCATTAGGAGCTTGAGGAAAAATGAGAAGTCTTTACCCTTCATGACATCAGGAACTTGAGGAAAAGAAGAATGAGTTAGTGATGTATGAAGCGTCCTGTTTACCTTTCCTGTGTAGAGTTTATTGTCTCAGCCGGGTTTTTTTGAGCCTGCTTTCAAGTGGAGTTTGTGCAGATGCTAAAATTTGCTCTCCGTCTTTTAACAGTTGTGTATCCATGCACAAAATGGCAGGAAGTGCCAGTATGTGGGCAACTGCTCCTTTGCTCACAGCCCAGAGGAGAGAGATATGTGGACCTTCATGAAGGAAAATAAAAGTGAGTAGGGGAAACATGGGCCAGAGAAATTGGGGAGTGGGAAGAGGATGTTTGGGGAGAAGGAAGGATGTTTGGGTACCGGCTCTGTTAAGATGTACCCTCAGCAACAGGGACAGAGCTGAACAGAGCTGGTACCATGAGCTTAGGTGGGTTTGTGGGCCAGGTTCTGTCTACAGTAGTTTAGAGCTGTTCTTTTCTTAAACATGCAAGTGTATATTGAGTCTCTTGCCCTGGGACTGCTGCGTATTGGTCCCACGCCCTACATTGCTCCATTTCTGCCTTCCCTTTCTGCAGCTCTTTGAATTCACTCTCTACTATCCCTCCAGTTGTCTGTACTGTCCCAGCCCTGGATCCATATGGAGCTCTGCCAGAGCACCAGTCCCAACCTGTAGCTTCTCTTTTATCTGTCTCTTCTATCTTGTATCTTCTTTGGCTTTCTTGCTCATTGCTGCTAATATCCCTTACCTCTGGGCTGTGGCACTCCCTGCTCATGGCATTGCAGTCAAAGGGATGGGTTTGAGATCCTGAATGAGAACATTATTGGGTGGTGCCTTTGTGGAGGAGCTTGGCTGGAACGTTTGGGGGTAGCTGCGGGTTTCTCCATGTCCTGGACAGCCACCTCTCTGGTGTTAATCCTTAATAATCAGACCAATGGCAACCAGGGAAAAAGACTCTCTTTGCAAGGCTTGGTTTTTCCACGTGCTCACCTGGCTTTGTTGGGAGACACTGGAAAACTTGGAGGGTTTCACACCTGCCTTGAGTTTATTTAGTCCTTATCCTTGGGTGGGAAGGTCTTTTCCTCTGCTGGGCTGAATGCTGTTATTTGTTGCAGTTGAGTAATTTTGTTGCTGAGGCTTTTAAAGCTCATCAGACCAGTCTGGGTGGGTTTGCTCAAACCACCACTGTGAATCTTCAAATGACATCGGTCTTCTCAGTTTGGGGGAGTTTGCATTCATTATCCCCAATTGCCCTGAGTGCCTCAATCGTGCATTTAAAGAGGAGTAAATCACTAAGCATCGTGCTTACAGCATCACATTGGTGTGTGCAAGCATTTATGTTTCTGTAGCCTCTCTCAGGAGCTGATTGTGGAAAGGCAGATGTGTAGTCAAAACTTACAGCCAAACTTCTCCTTCCCAGTAGCATACCGAGTCGGTTTTAAAACAAAAGCAGCAAGAGACATCGACTGCACTTCTCTGGGCAGGTTTTGAACTTGGGACAGGTTATCTTTAGGTCTTCTTCCCTTCCCCACTGCTTCATGTGGCCAGCTTGTTATGGGCTCTCTGCCCTCTTGAATGCTCAGGGTGAAGCCTTCAAGGGAAGGGGCGGATCTGAATCCAGCCCCTCTGCCTTAGCTCCCTGGCTGGAATTAGGTGTCTGCTGAGGTCAAGCAGAATCAGGCCTGATGGAGAATTGCCTTGTGGGGTGAAGTCCTCAGAGATCCTGGGGCACTTTCCCTCCTTCCTGAATACTTTGCGTAGCTGCTGTCAGTTTCCTCTTGACTCACAGAAGACACCTTGCTGTGCCAGGTGGTGTGGTGTGAATTTTGTTCCTTTCCCCAGGGCTCTCGTTCAGGAAGGTTTCTGTGGGCCTCCCAAGCACAGGCCTTCAGCCTGAGGGCAGGTACTACTGCACAAGAGAGGGGAGGGAAGGGCTGCCCCAGCGCTTGTCCTTTCCTTGTGGTTTATGTGCAGTGTGGGAGGTTGTCTGAGTGACTTCATGGGTCGCCTTTGTGCAGTACTAGATATGCAGCAGACCTACGACATGTGGCTAAAGAAACACAATCCTGGGAAGCCTGGAGAAGGGACACCGCTCACCTCGCGAGAAGGGGAGAAACAGATCCAGATGCCCACCGACTATGCTGACATCATGGTAAATCAGCTAATGTCTTGCTCTTCATCACTCTTCCTCCTCAGTGCTGATATCCTGCCCTCTCCTGTGCCCCAGGGGCACCTAGCAGGGACCAAATTGCTCTTGTGGGAAAACCAGCGGTGATGTAGATAAAAGGGACAGCTTGTAGCAGCATAGCGAGGGCAGGAAGGAGTTGATCTGAGGTCAGCAGGACTCTGTAATGGCTTTTCTGTTAATCCTCAAGTCAGTAGGGGTCTACCTTAGGTTCCCTGTGCGTGGGCTCAGCCTCTCCCCAGGGCACCTGTGTGCTCCTAGGAAAACTGGCAAAGCCATTGCTGACCTATTGACCTAGTGATTGATGGGAATGGTTGGACTTGATGATCCGGTGGGTCTTGTCCAACCTAGTGATTCTATTCTGTGATTCTGTGATTCTGTTGGAAAAGAGAGAGAAGCTTGGAGAAGAGCTGGGTCTGGAGGCCTGGGAAAACTGGAGGCAGATGTGTCTCCTTAGTCCAGGGGTGGCAGTTGGTGTAAGAGTTTGTGCTCTGGAAGAGTTTTGCATTGCCTGTGCACCTGGGGGCCTTGCAGTCAGACCTCACCTCATCGGGGCAGGGGGGCTCTGTCAGTGGACTGAGCTGTCCTGTTCTCTGAGCCCGTTTGAGCTGCAGGTAGCCCTCCACAAACCATCTCCTCTGTTCCCTCTTAGTGGCAGAATGATACCTTGAAGATGACACATCAGAGAAGCGTGGGAGGGTGTAGATGGAGCAAAGTTTTTGGGATGCTCTTCATGGAGAGTGGGAGAGGCAGTACCAGCATAGGGAAGGCCAGTGGGGGCGACTGTTCACACGCTGACTGGTCTTTTGCCCTGTCTGCACTGGTTAGATGGGCTACCACTGCTGGCTCTGTGGGAAAAACAGCAACAGCAAGAAGCAATGGCAGCAGCACATCCAGTCGGAGAAGCACAAGGAGAAGGTCTTCACTTCAGACAGTGACTCCAGCTGCTGGAGCTACCGCTTCCCCATGGGCGAGTTCCGGCTCTGTGAAAGGTACCATTCGTTACCTTGTCTGCCTCCTGGGCTGCTGCAGGGACAGGGCGACAGGCCCAGGACCTCTGTTATCCCTCCTCCTTCACCACCTCCTCCTCCTTCCTCTCACGGAGTCCCCAAGGGCTTCCACGTGGAGGAGGAGTGGGGTGACCTGACAGGTTTGGTTGGTGGTGGGCTGCTCTTGGATCCTAGAGGTGCTCAGCCACACTACTGAGTGGTAAAAATGTGTATCTGAGCACGTGTCTTTAGAAAATGAGAGTGAGCTTCATGTCTGCACCTGTGCCCTCCATAGCCAGGACACTGCCAACTGTCTTGGCTGCTGCTTGGCCTGATGCTTGGGGGAATCCTAGGTGCTTTATTAAATGGTTTGAATGTCTCACACCTTCTGAATCAACGCCTTGAGATGTCTTCAGAAGGGTTGTGATGGTTAGAAATACCATTTTGGTTGGAGAGAAGGTTGTCTCTCTCGTGGCTGTTACCTGGCATTCCCTCTCATGTGATGGTTTCTCCTCACCTCTGCTGGTCCAGTTCCAGCTCGTGTTGTTTCATTCTCTTGACTAAATCCCCTCATAGATATTGCTCTGTTTGCAGCTCTTTCTGTGCCCAGCCTCCGTGTTGCCTTGGGCTTGTAGGAGAGTCTCCTTGCCCTTAGAAAGGACAGTTTGCAGCATGTTTTGGTGGGTCCCCATCGAGTATCTCAGGTGGGGAGCTCAAACCCCTCTCCTGGGGGGACCCTCCTGATTGTGCTCCTCATGCTGGCAGGTTCCAGAAGAACAAGTCGTGCCCTGAAGGAGAGGAATGTCGCTACGCCCACGGCCAGGACGAGCTGACAGAGTGGCTAGACCGGAGGGAGGTGTTGAAGCAGAAACTGGCCAAAGCCCGCAAGGACATGCTGCTCTGCCCCAGGGACGACGACTTTGGGAAATACAACTTCCTATTGCGGGACAGCGTATAGTAAGGTTTGGCAGGGGGAGCCTGTCGGCTGGAGAAATGTGAGGCGGGTTTTGCGAGAGTGCCAGTAGCAGGGAGAGCGAGATCTGCGTCTTGCAAAGAGAACTTTTTATTTTCTTTTGTTTTAAGATTATGAGACGATGATTTATTAGTGGTGAATGAAATCGTGAATATGATTCTCCTTGGCCAGCGAACGCCATGCTCACTCAGTTCATGATCCGTCTTCTCTCTTTTCTTTCCCCACAAATTCTCCTCGCTCTCCACCTTTTTGTTTTTGCTGCCCTTCATTCCAAGGAATGAATCCAGTCTGTACTGGGCTGCGAATTGGAGAATTTCTCCTTGTGTCATTCTCCTGCCTCTCAATTCGGAGCGTGGCTGCAGGGATCCAGAGGACAAAGCTGAGAGAAAGGCCCAGATGTCTGGTGAAAAGGAGACCATGGAGTTCATGTGCTCCTTTTCTCAGTGCTGCAGAGCAAGCCCCGTGTGCAACCGGCCTACTCTTCTGGGAGTTCAGCACCAGAATTAAGAATTGAGGTGCAGAAGAAGGAAAATCACTAGATATGGCTTAAAACATCCAGGCTTAAGGTCCTGCTGTCTGTGTTGCCCAGAGGTGCTGAGGAGGGTCACAGTCTCTGCCATAGAGTGTAGCTAAAAGCAGTGAAGTAATGAAACGGCATGCAGCAGCGGGAACTGGGTTGTAGGTGACTTCAGACTGTACCCAGAGAGCAAAGTGGTGACTCCTCATTAGGTGTTTTTCTCGGTGTGGGAGGTTTTGGTTTGGATTTTTGGCTGGTGTGACTGGTGCCAGTAGGACTGCAGCCGTTTAGAAGGTGTAGTGAGGACTGACTGTGTCACCGTACTCCGCGCAGCAGTATCAGCCAGGAGGAAGGCTGTAACCAGAAGGAGCCTGTGTTTCTGTGGTGGCTTGTGTCCCGAAGAGAAGGAGACATGTAATAGGGGTCCCGTTTTGCTCTTTAAATAGTGTGTTACCAGTTATTTAGAGCTGCAGTTTACCCTTCGCTGCCAGAGAACTGGGTGGGGACCCATTTAAAAGGACACTAATGGAGCAGCGTGGGCAATGGTGAGTGGCGCAGTGGGACCCAGCCTTGCGCCTGCTCTTGTCCTGCCAGATGTGTTCCACGCTGTGGGAGCCGGGGATGCCAAGCTCTGGGCCAGGATTTCTGGCTTTTATCGTGGCAGCGGTGAGAGGTGGTGCTGCTCTGTATGCCAGCCATGTTCCTTCTGGCGGTCTCATTCTGTAAGCAGTAAACGTGTGTCCTGTCCTGAGCTCCCCTCTCCTTCTCTCTTCTGCAATCCAAAACTGCTCTGCAGTTTTGCATGCATGGATGGCACCGTCCACTCAAACACAAATCCATCTGCTTCCCAGCCTTCCCAGGGGTTGTCTTTTTCCCAGAGAATCTCCCCGGACAGCAAACGCAGAGCCCTTGGGGCTGGCAGTGTTGTGTATCCATGATAAATACAATCTGGCTGTGAACTGCTTGGTGCTTTGGCATTGCTGAGTCCCCCCTTTTCCCTCTCTGCTCCCGTATCCTTGGGGTTCCCAGCTTTGAGAGAGACGAGATGTGGAAATACTGAAGATGTGGAAATGCAGGAGATGCTGTGAGGGCAACTGGCACCTTTCTAAACCAGTGTCTGGGCAGGTATAGCAACTCCAATGGGAAGGTTATGGCCCAGGAGCAGAGTGCGCTGCCTGCTGGTCTTGGGTCTTTCCAAAGTGAGCTCAATGTGCCTCTGAGCTTGTTTCGTTTCCTTTAAATGTGGATACCGGTCACTGGTTTGGTCTGAGCTTCTCTTCTGGCCTGGAAGGGGCCAGGACCATAACGTCTAGTGACACACAGATGCCTTACCTGGGAGAAGGTATTGGGAGAAGAGGGGAGAGAAGTGGTTATTTCCACCTCTGCCCGTGTGTGGGGAGAAGGACAAGATGGGGAAGGATCCATAGAGCTACGGGGAAAGAGAGTGACCAATGCAATATCAGGCATGGCGAGTTTTGAGTGGTCAGGAGCTGCCCTTCACTAGAGCTGCCTGTATTGTACCCTCTCCTGATGCTTCTTGTTCTCAACTTCATAAACAGAGAGAGAAGGGAGAGGAGGTGGGAGGCAGGCATCAGCTCCTAGGTTATCTTGCTCTGCTCCTCTTGGGCAGAGCCACCAAGGAATCTGGATCGGGGAGACATTGGAATGTGTTTTTATTTTTAAAACAAATCCACATCTCTGTCATGACTCTAGCGTTCGCTGCGCCGTGATTTCTCATGCGATAACTTGTTTAGGTTACAGAGTGGGTCACTGTCCCCTCTCCCCGTCTCTGTGATGAGGTTCGGCTTGGGGCCGAGGCAGGGAGAGGGCGAGCGTGCGTGAGGTGACGGAGGCCCACGGTCACAGGGGTTGTGTTGAGTATCTCTCTTTGTTTTCCCTGATATGATAACCTGGTCTGTGGTGTTGCAGTACTTTGTCACCAGACTTGTTTTAGTGTGTATATATGTGACCCTTCCCATGAAACATATATACACAGGTATTAAATATATTGCTCTATATAATATTATATGTGTGTGGTATCGAAGGAATCTTTTAAATGAGGGTAAAGGAAAAGGACTCTGGCCAGGAAACGCAGCATCTCCAGTTTAAATATATTTTATTTGGGTTAGGAAAAGAGAAATAACAGAGAAGGGAGGGGTTTATATAGATAGGTATAAACTTTGAGAAGGGACAGGTTTCCCTGTTTGCATTTTTGAACCCCCCTAGGATGTCCTCACGGTCCCATCTCAGTGAAAGAGTATTATTATACTAACCAGCAAGTGAAATTTTAACCATAAGGCCTTGCTTATATTATTTCAGGGGACATCGTGAAAGGCAGGGAGCTTCACACCTGACTTCCCAGGCTCACTTTATCAAGCCAGGAAGATTTTCTTCAGCATGTTATGGACTCTTGGCGGAGCTGCTCGGCGCTCGCAGCTCTACCACAGATAAACCACAAGTTGCAGGGCTGCTTTAGCGGTGCGTTCACAAGAGCCTCCGATAACTCTCTCTTTTTCTTCATTCGTATGAGAGAATAAGAAAATTCTGTGGCACAGAACCAAAGCTGAGGGTTATTAACAAGAGAAGTGATGTTTTAAGTGTTTAACATTAGAAGGAAATCTCGCATCCTCTAAAATAACTGCAGACACGCACACTCGTACAGAGCAGAGGCTTCGATTCAGATCATCTCGTTAAATGCTGAAGGACTTAGTGAAAATATTTTCCCCAGCCCTTTGGCAGGGGCAGGGATTTAAGTGACGTTGGTGTTGGAGTTAACCTGACCCTTACAGGGGGAAGTAAAAGACCAAAAAAATACCCTACTTTGCTGGTATGAAACTGTATGTCAAAAATGGATGGATTTTAGCAAGTGAAAGGAGAAGATAGCAAGGGGATGCTGCAGTTCTGAGCTGGGTAGTAATAATTTGGAGTCCTTTAATATGTCTTTGTATTAATATAATTTAAGAATACCACGCTTTACTATTAAAAAAAAGAACTTAGTATCTTTCATAAGGTCTAGTATCAGGATAATAATGTAGATGTTTTAACAACATTTTTGGTTTTGTTCTTAAATAAAAAAAACAACAACGACAACAAACTTGCTTCTTTTAGCCTTTGTAATAGAAAATAAAAGTGTGCACTTTAAACCGTCTCTGATCCAGTGTGTGTTTGCATTTTTCAAATAGCCTGCAAAGGCTTTTTAATCTTGGTTTCAGGTTTCCCTGCTGTAAGGAGGGAAGTAAAGGGAGGACTTCAAACATTGGATTGCTTTCTGCCATCCTTAAACATAATCTGCTCTACTTGCTGAGTGGAAAATTAGCTGCTAACAGATTCTGCGCTTCTTCATACCAGTGGGACCTGAGGAGAGAGGACTTGTTATGTGTCTCCCTGATGCATGTGGATACAAACATGAGGACTCACTGATCAGAGGAGGAGAGGCCTGAACGCAAGCTCTCAGTGCAGAGGGAATGAGGAGACTGGTACTGTTTAAGGTGTGAATGTTGCATCCAGCTCCAGAGCCCTCGGCACAGGAAAGGAGTGGATCTTTTGGAGCTGGTCCAGAGGAAGCCACAAATATGGTCAAAAGCCTGGAACATCTCACCTATGAAGAGAGTCTGAGAGAGTTGGGATTGTTCAGCTTGAAGAAGAGAAGCTCCAAGGAGACCTTATTGTGGCCTTTCAGGCCACAAGGCTTTATAAGATGAGGGAAAGGACCCGTAGCAATAGGACAAGGGTTAATGGTTTT
The DNA here is from genome assembly GCA_013389865.1 of Piaya cayana. NCBI lineage: Eukaryota > Metazoa > Chordata > Aves > Cuculiformes > Coccyzidae > Piaya > Piaya cayana. The sequence continues at coordinate 50,862 of WAAB01010846.1, read as the reverse complement.
AAACTAAAAGAGGAGAGGTTTAGATTGGATATTGGGAAGAAATCTTTTTCACTGAGGGTGGTGAGGCATTGGCACAGGTTTCCCAGGGAAGCAATGGATGCTTCATCCCTGGAAACGTTCAAGGTCAGGTTGGATGGGACTCTGAACAACCTGATCCAATTGAAGATGTCCCTGCTCCTGTGGGGCGTTGGACCAGATGACTTTCACGGTCCCTTCCAATCCATTCTGTGATGGAGTATGTGCAACATGAGAGGCATCAATTTTACCCACCAAAGATTACTTAGGCCATGCTCACAAGAGCGAGGGTAGATTTTCCAGTTGAAAGACCAAAACTGACCGATTGCAAGGGACACAAAGCATGAGCAGAAAAACAACAGTACCAGCACTACAGTGTTTGCCTTGCAGGTTGAAGCCTCAGCTGTAAACCCCTCTCCAGCGTTTCTTCACTAAAGAAAAGAAACTTCTATTTTTGAAGAGGCAGGGAAAGGAGTTGGTGACTTCACTTTCCTAGGAGCTGCAGCAGGCATTAAAGCAAGGGGGAGAGCCCCAGGTCAGCCAGGAAGGATTCAGGTCAGATGGGGGATTGAAAGGAGCAGGGGACAAGACCCCCGAGGGGCAGGAGGAAGGCTTCGTACTAAAGACCTTTAATGCTGTCACACAGCAGCCTGGCAGAGGGAATGTGCTTTGCAAAACACCTAAGCTGCAGATGGGATCCCTGAGCAATTGTGTGACTCTGCCTGCCCACGCTCTAGGGAAACGTTTCTGGGCAGTGACAGCAGAGGATGAAAATGCTGTCGTCGCTCTCAGTTGTGTTCACTGCAGCTGTTGCAATGAAGAGCAGGGCTGTGTTGCATTGTGGCCTGTGCATGGAGAGCAGCAGGGTTCCTGTCCGGCTGGACCTGTAACCTGGAGGGTGTGCTGGAGGGCACGGAGGAGGAAAAAGCATTGGGCAGAAAGCGATGTGCGAAATAGTAACAGAGGCCGGGATGGGAGCAACTGGTGGGAGGGAAGTGGAGGAGGAAAGGCTGCAGGAACACCAGCTGGAGCAGGCAGCTATTTGGTGTGGGCTGGGGGAAAGTGCTGAGCAGACTGTCAGGTGCCAATAGGGGGCCCTGGGCAGAGGTCCTGTAGACAGGTAGCTCGTAAGGCTTCCTGGAAAACCGTCGGCACTGCTCGGGAGCTTGGCCCCATGTCTCATCCAGCCTCAACCCTTTCTCCCCAAGATGGGAGTGGACAGGACAGGGCCCATCCATTCCTGATAACCTCTCTCCCTTTCCAGCTGGATTGTCATGTCCCTGCTTCTTTGCAGCTACCCCTCCAGGCAGGAGCAAGTCCTGGTGCCCCCAGGGCAGGGATGGTGTTTCCTGACAGCAGATCCGGGTGCAACAAGAATGAGAGCAGGGATCAGACAAGATGACAGCTCCAGCTACCTTCTTCCCCACTGACACAGGCCTGGCCCTGGCAGCTGTTGAGACCACCCCTTTTGGGATGCTTCTCTCTGTGGTTTAACTTATGGATGAAATAAAAAAAATCACTTTTTCCAGCAGCACAGACATAGCAGAAAGTCCCAGGAAATAGGGTTTGTTACCACCCAGATTAATCCTCCGCAAAATTACATTTAGCCAGGCCTGGGCTGGAAATACCGAAACCCAGATGCCAGAGTAGATTTGGCTTCCTTGGAACCAGAAAAATACTCAGTGCTGGAGGTGCTCTTTGGTGTATTTCCCTTGTTTTCTGTGGATTTTCTCTGTCTGCCTTAGCCGAGGGCTTTTTTTTTTTTTTTTTGTACTGGGGCCCTCCAGACAGGCAGTCGGGAAGGATGAAGAGCTGCATAGTTTCTCTAATTGAATTTCAAGGCACTCTCCCCTGTTTGCACCCCAGTGAAGCTCAAAGGCAGAGGGAAAGTCCTGCTTCCATGGCAGCAAGATGGCTTCGTTTTTCTTCTGCCAGACAGCCTGAGGATAACTGCAACAGGGCTGGATGTTGCCCCGGGGAGCTGTGGTGAGGAGTCAGTTCAGAGCAGTGTTTCGAAAGAAGCTCTCAGCAGGCTGGATCTTCTCCTGCTTGGGACCCAGACATTCATCACTTGTCTTCTGAGGAACAGTGGTGATCATACCTCCCAGGCTTCTCAAGGGATTGGTTGTGTTCTTTCGGCCCACGTCCTTCCCCAGGTTCAGATGATTCCTGTATCCGTGCATCGGGATTTGACCTCTTGTGCCATGGTGCTGCAGGTTCCCTGCTCCTGCTGGGGGTCGTGCTGTTCCTGTGAGGGGATTGCAGAGGGGTGGGTGAAGGTCGTTTACAGCCAGCCTCTTTGTTTTGAGAAGGGAGACCTGGAAGGAGCCCGTGTCTTCCTCGTGGTCCCACCCAGTGGTCTCCCACAGACCTGGCAGAGGCCCAGCAGTCATTGTCCTTGGCCTTCCCCATCCTTTCCTAAATGCCTTGGCTTATTCCTCACCTTGGCATCTCTTGGGCTCTGCCTCCTGCCAAGACTTGTTCAGAGAGCTCCCAAAACTGGCTCTGCCCAGGCTCCCATAGCGTTTCTGGAGTGGGGAAATGCACACAGGCAGCTCTAGGTGTCCTCCCTGCCCAGGGCAGCACAACTTCTGGTGATACCAAGAGTCTTTCTCACGTTTTCTCCCTGCCTAGCACCTAGTTTTCTGGCAAATTTCACCTCACAAGGGAAGGCCACGTGCAGAGCAGCAGAGCTGTGGCAAGCCCAGCTGCCACGTGAGCGTCCCAAGAGGGGGGAGATGTCTTTCCTAGGGGTTGGGGAAGCAAAGCTCATTAGCTTTCTGGCACTCATTTTGGGGAATTAGTTTTTAGAATTCCTTTTGCCTCAGGCGGGAGGCGCAGTCTGTTCCTTCTACTGAACTTCACCGCCAGGTCAGGGGATCCCAGTGCTGCTCCTGCACACAGGGAGACAAGCACACATCTACACAGACGTAGGGACGCGAATGCACGCGATGCCCTGCCCAGAGTTGGGAACGGGGCTCAGTGCAAGACCTCATGAAGCCTGTATGTCTCTGTCTGCCCATCAAAGTTGCTTCCTTCAAAGTACCCAAGAATTGCACACCTCTGTTTCAAGCACTAGGCAGGGTCTTGAGCCACTGCAGAGCCCTGGTCCCACTTTTACCACCCTCAGCTGTCCACCCTCCCATTCTTGCTTCATCCCTCCTTCTCCCACCTCCTTTTCTCCTGAAGTTATGTCCTGTGAATGCAGCCCCCCCTGAGCTGGCCACAGCCTTCCATGGCGCTGCTGTTCTGGGTGTCCTTGGAGCTTCAGAGATGTCTGTCATTGCTAATTTCTCTTCACCTCCTAGAAGAGAAAATTCTGGCGTGTGAGCAAGTCTCCTTTCAGAAAGGCTACAGTGAAACTCAGCCTGCTGGTGCCTACCAAGGTGAAAAAAATTCCCTGTCAAGCCCAATGCACTACACAATCAAATGGTTAAATCTGGAAGCTGTCCGTGGAACATGCGTTTGTCCCAGGAGCTGGTATAGGAACAAAAAAACCCCTTAGGGATGTCTGCAAAGAGGTAGTGACTGACCTCTGGCAAAGGCGCTTTTTTTGGATAAAAGGAGGAAGAAACCACTTACCAAGCTGGGTTTGGTGCTAGAACCAAAACCCATGGGTGGGCCTGGAACCTCCACACAGACCACAAGGAGCAGGTCTGCTCTGTGGGACCTGCAGCAGAAGATATCCCTGTGTGAGGTGGCATGGGAATTCCTGAATAATGGCTGTGCTGCTAAGGTGAGCAGTCCCGGGGGACAGAAAAAAAGAAAGATGTTTCATGAGCAGCAGGATTTGTAAAGCTGCTAGAGATTTCCACAGGCTTTTGTCCTTATTTCCAGATACGCTTCAGGGGAGTAACCTACCTTGTTTGTCACCTCAAAGTCCCCTCAGTACTGCTGGCTTCTGCCTGTCCCCTCACTGTTGCCTGCCAAGGGCAGCAGCACGTGCTTTGAGGGGTTGGCTGCCAATGCCAAACAGGACATAAACAACAGATTTTTGTCTCTGAGGAATCATTCATTTGATTCTCTTCTTCCTAGCTTACCTTTCAAATAGAAAAAGATATTAAATATATTTATCCCTTTGGGTAGCATGTTCTGGGCAGGGAGGGATGGATGAATGGATGGACAAATAATACCGTTGTGTAAGCTTTGTATCCTTAGAAATTCAGACAAAAGCGCTTTTTCATTTTCCAAGAGGACACATTCCATTAGATTATCAAGCCAAGCTCTTATCTCGATGGAGGAAGTGGAAATAACAGCAGTTAGTAGTAATCACAACAAATAATGCCTTTCTTTGGTCAAATGTCACTGCTACTGGTGGGTCCCCCATGAGCTGCGCCTTCATATACACACAAAAAACCCCAACACAGTTCCCTTCCATAGAGGTTGCTTCAGAAATTTATATGCAGCCACGTGCCACCACCAAGAGCTGCCGCAACAAACTGTAGGAATTTCTGGTTGAGGAGGCACCCAGGTGTGCCACTGTCTCTAAGTTTGGGTCTGAATCTTTAGGTTGGAAAAGACCTTTGAGATCATCACCTCCAAGCGTACCCGGCCACTACTAAATCACATCCACAAGCACCTCATCTACCTGCCTTTTACACACCTCCAGGGACGGTGAATCCCCTGTCACCCTGGGCAGCCCGTGTCAGTGCCTGAGAACCATTTCTGTGAAGAAATTTTTCCTAATGTCCAATCTAAACTTCCCCTGACACAGCTCAAGGCCATTCCCTCTTGTCCTGTCACTTGGGAAACCAACTCACCTCTCTATGACCCCCTGAGGGTGGTTGCAAAACACCAGCAGGAGGGGAGGCAGTGGAAAGGCGGCTGGGAAAGCACTGTGGATGCCACCCTGTGAAGGAGTGGAGGAAGCACTCCTGGGGCTGAGGGAACTTGTCCAAAATGATTCTTCAGGGTCTCAAACTGCCAGGAAGGCTGTAGTTACCAATGACACCTACAGAGTGGTGCTCTGCAGTTCTAAATGTCCTTTAGGCCTGCTGGCAGACCTCTACAGAGAGATCCCTCTAAAGCCAGGAATAGAATTAGGGTTTTGAGAAGAGACATTTCCATGGTCTGGTAGCAACAGAAATACCTAAGCACTGCAGAGAGGTAAAGGGGGCAGCAGAGAAGAGAGGTACAAGAATTTGGTTGTGCTTAAATATAAAGAAACTCTTTGGAATGAAAATGTAAAAGGTGGGAGAGCGTGGACCAAGGGAAATGTTGAAGGACTCTCACCACACTCCATGGACTGTGTGCAGCTGTGGCACTGCCGAACACATAGGCAAGTGTGCTGAGGGGTCCAACCAGCACTACTGGGCGGTGTTGGTAGCTGCACTGGGAGATATAGGGAAAAGACACTAAATGTAGCTCTGGCCTCAACAATTTAATCTGGTGTTCCTGGAGTTTGGCCCTCTCAGCCAAGTTTGGTGCATGCTTCTGAGTGCCAACCACTTAAAGCCAGTGTAAGTGGACTATGGCTGGTTTAATCTGTGAGAAAATGTGCTCGTAAGGGTTGACTGGGCTTCTGAGTGATGGAGCAGAGCTGCTGAGACCTCCGCTAACATGGAATCACAATAATAATAAATAACAATGTGATCTGATAAGAGTGCAGCCAGCACAAATGATGCAATCTGTGGCCATGCCTGCAGCTTTCCAGAGCCAATATTTCAAATCCATTCACTAAAGCAGCTCAAACTCTCTCTGTGGCAGGGGCACAGGGGCAGACGAATGCTCCCCACTGCCCGCTGATTTCTGCTTCCCTGGGGGCTCAAATTCAGAGCAGAGCTGATACATCCTGCTGGTGATACTACCCAAGCTCTTCTCCTGGCCAGAAGCTTTTGGGGATTATGAAAAAAGAAGGGGACGCAGTCTTGGCAGGAAACTTTGTGGACACGGCAAACACAAGATGAGATGTGCACTCTCAAATCTCTAGCCAAAAACTTGTAAATGGCCATTGCCAGCTGAGAATTCAAAATGCTATGTAGCAATTTCCTCTCAAAAAACCTTCTTCATTTTCTGAAGCAATAAACGTCAGTCAATTCTGCAGCAACTGCTGTGAATTCCTTGCGTGCCTCCAGGCGTAAGGTCAGATGTTTGTCCAGCTTTCAAGACAAGTTTGAGCCTGGGGCAAAAGCAGGACGTCCAGCTGAACCTGGCACTGGTCAGCTATCACATTCCCAGTCACTTTACCTTGCCATCATTTGATGAGAAGCAGCCTAGGCAAGTATGATGATAGCTGTCCTGAATGTTAGCAACGCCTGGTGAGATTGAGTGAGCCCCCACTCCCTTTGCCTTGACCAACCAGAATGGAGCAGAAGATGTGGGGAAAGAACAGAAAGGTGATCGCTCTTCTCTTGCTCTCAGCAGCCAGAATCCACTGGCCTTTGGGAATGCCTGCAGGGATTCCGACTGAACATGAGCCAGCAGTGTGCCCAGGTGGCCAGGAAGGCCAATGGCATCCTGGCTTGTATCAGAAATGGTGTGACCAGCAGGTCCAGGGAGGTTATTCTCCCTCTGTACTCAGCACTGGTGAGACGGCACCTTGAATACTGTGTGCAGTTCTGGGCCCCTCACCACAAGGATGNACGAGGAAGTTTTTCACGGAAAGGGTCATTAGGCATTGGAATAGGCTGCCCAGGGAGGGGGTTGATTCGCCTTCCCTGGAGGTGTTTAAGGCACGGGTGGACGAGGTGCTGAGGGGCATGGTTTAGTGTTTGATAGGAATGGTTGGACTCGATGATCTGGTGGGTCTCTTCCAACCTGGTGATTCTATGATTCCATGATTCTATGATTGTCTGTGATCTTCAGCTTTGGGTGGGTGGAGGACACTAACCAGCTGAGGCTGGCAGGTGACTGTTCTCCCTAAATGGCTTCCCCACCAATGGTTTTCCCTGGCTACTCTCTTACATTCTCTCTAGAGGTGTGCAGGAAAAAAAACCCCACAAAGTAAATCCCAAAAGGCTGTAACAGCTCAAGGCCATTCCTAAGAATTCTACCGAAGCATCTACTGTGTGTTTTCTGAGCCTGATTAGATTAGGATCTAAATCAGGAAACTTCCCCAGCTGATTTGAAATTCCCAACCACCTGGTCTGGCTTAAGCAATTCTTCATATTTGGTTTCTATTGGGATAAATCAACTGCATTTCCTTATGACACCAACAATGTTATTGCGAGTGTGCAAAACCCTGTAAGTTTCTAAGATTCTAAATGTTAGACCAGTGAAATGCTTCACTTCAGGCACAAGGAAATTCTTAAAGGCTTCACTCGGGCCACTTCCATACTTAGAGCCATGCATGGTTTTACTGGGCTGTCCCAGGAGCTGGGATTCACAGACCAGTGTTGGAATACTTGGTTCCTATTGACTCACACTGGTGCTCTAAGGCTTATTCTGGCAAAATTACCAGAAGCAAAGACAGAATTAAAGGCACTTCTGTTCTAATTATCATACCCAGCAAAGAGAAGATCCTGGCACATGTAAGACATTCATTCCTTCCCAAGCCAGATCCTGATAAAGAAGATCAGTCCTTTATCCTCCTGTTTCCAATCCATCCCTCCATGCTAAAAAAACTTCACTAACAGGAGAGGAGGAGTGTAGCATGCTGAAGATCTTACCTAACCAGCTGTTACCAGAGTATTTGCAGGGTTCATGAACTCTCTTGCCTTACATCACTGCTCTCTCTGAGAGGAGGCTGTCAGCTTTCTGATAAAACTCCGTGCCACTTACAAAGAGAAATCCTGCATTTTGGCGATGATGTACATTTGATAGGAAAGATGCCTTACGCTGTTATCAGCATCAGCTTAGTGGGAACATGCATTGAGTGTTGCATCACATACAAACATGTTCACTGTCTGCATCTCAGAGAACTGAGAAGTTAGCAAGCAGATGCAGACAGCGTGTGTCTCTGCTGGGCAACCTGTGCAGCTCCTCAGAGCCTCCTGAGAACCCTTCATCTGATTCTTTCACTGTTGTGTTTGCAGCCGCTGCGTACCCTGACAGCACGCACTTTTCCCCCCCCCAACACGTATATTTGTTATAACACCTTGGGAAGGAAAAGGGTGCTGCCTTTGCAAAGTTAGATAACTGGCCCAGTTCTTTGCTGCCGGATTGGCTGGGAGAGGCCCTGTAAAACCACGCTGGCCAGCCGCCCGGTCCAGCCCTGCGAGGCTGCGAGCTATTTCCACAATTGGCCACTTCAGAGTGGGAGAGGGGGAGGTGAAGACAGACGGGCAAACTGCATCTCTTCCAGGCTGCTTCCCTTCCCTCCTTGTTTTCTTCTCAGCTCAAGTAGTTTGGCAAGCCTGCTCTGGGTGCCTCCGAGCCCTTCTAGCAACGCCCAGGCGAGTAGGGTGTAGCGTTGGCGGCCGGGCACCTGGCCCTCCCTTAGCCGTGCTAGAGCAGTCCCAGGACAGAACATGTCAAGCTGCAACAGCGCCGGGGGCCCCACTGCCCTGGACTTTCCAGAAGTCCTGAAGTCCCTGCTGGAATATTCTTTACCCTGGGCCAACAAGATGACAGGTAGGATTGAGACAATGTGTGCTGGTGTTTCTGTTGTGATTTCTTCTTCCCCTCCTTGAGTTGCCAGGTGAGAAAGGGGATGGACGGTCCTGTTTGCTGCAAGCTCTTCAGGAACGTTTCCCTCAGGTGTCCAAGTCAGGTGTGGAGTTCTGGTATCGAGTGCATTGTGCAGCTAGAAGGAAAAATGGCAGCAATGGATTGATTAGAAAATCGGTCGAGTGCTGAGCTCCCATTCCTTTTAATCTCTATGCTCAGCTACTTCTTGGAAAACCTCAAAGCTTTATGCACAGAGAAGGCTTAGGCACAAATCTCTGTGCTCTGAGCGACTTCCAAGATTGCCATCCAGGTTGTCCCATGGTTAATAACTGCTGAGCCTCCAGATGTTGCCTCTTCCCAGGTGCAGACTGTCCAGAGAGACTGGTCCACGTGGGGCAGGCAGACTCCAATCAAACTTTGTGTTTGATGCTGCAGTTGTTTATCAGTGGAAAGCTGGGGTAGAGAACACAGCAAATATGATGTTTTCTTTAGAAGAGTGTTTCAGTACTCCTAGGATTTCCCTTTCTCTGCACAGCAACCTAGAAAACAAATGCAAAGGACCCAGGAGGTTATTTAGTCTGGGCTTCTGCTGTGCATAACACTTCGCTCTTGCTGGATTCATCATTTCTCTATTGCTGGGCATGCTCCAAGTGTGCATCACACAACTCAGGGACTGTAGTTTTGGATAGGATGTCACATGCCCTCGGCAAAGTGGTTTTTTTGTTGTGTATTAATGTTCTCTGCTGAGTACTGGGAGGCGGTGGGGGGAACACCTTGGTCCAACAAGCTCATGCCTAGGCATGAGTGAGTTGAACTTGCAGAAACAAACATGCTCATGCTTCTGTAGGGAGTTGCTACCGGGACACGCAGGCAGCTCTACAGTCTTGAGGGGCAGTGTGATCCAGAAGGCAGGAACAGAAAAGCCAGAGGCAAAGTGTGGAGAGGGGCCCTGCTCTTGCTCCAGACTCGGTCCAGAGTCGATGGGATAAAAGGCTGCTACTGCAGCAGTGAAACTTTCATGGCAGGACAGGCAGCCTCCTAGACTTGCTGGAACACCGTGAGCCCTGTGGCACCTGCCCAGCTCCCTGTGGGAAAGGGGTTAATAGGGCAAGGGGAGCTGCCATACCCCCTAAGGGTTTCATTTTTGTCACAGTGCTCCACTGCAGCCACTCATGAGCTGGCTCTTTGCTGAGACTTGGCCTGCTATCAGCAGGTGTGTTTACGCATCAAACAGTATGAAGCTTCGTGTGGGGAACAGGGCATGTTTTTGGAGCTGACTGATACCCAGGTAGAAAGTGGACCTGGCTGGGAGGAGACAGAAACAGCCAAGGGAGGCTCATGTGGTGCAGAGACTTGCGGTGGCTAAGCTGAAGCTTGGCTGCCTCTCTGGGAGCTCTGGTCTCCACAGCCAAGTGGATTGAATTAATCCAAGAGAGGAGTGCTGGCAAGACATATCTGTTTGGCAAGAGTTGGAGTGGGGAATAGGAGAAGGAATCAATGATTTTCAGAAGAAATAATTTAGTCTTAATTCAATGTGGCTTATTTGGCAGCTGAGGGTGCTATTTTGTGGCAGCTTTCTTCCTCAGCCGCTGGACCACCCTGCCTCTCAGCATCACCTCCTCTAACCCTTAGAATTGCCCTTATGCCACTTCCCTCCCAGGCCAGCATTCCCATCATGGTCCTTTCCCCACAGAGCTCAGTTCTCTCCTTCTGGGTCTTCATACCTACACACAACTTGCTTGCATTTGCTGGGTCTCAGGCCTCTGTCTGAAATGTGTTCTGCTACTCAAACCTCCCAGTGGGGCTTGCTGTATGTGTGCCCCCAGCCCATGCCTAGTGCTGGGCTACTTCTTGCTTGCCTTCCTGCAGCATCAGAGCTGGACTATTCTGCATCACCTGGCCCTGACGAGACTCTCAGTAATAACAGCCAAGGCTGCTGCATTCCTCTCCTCACATCTCACTGTTCCCCTCTCTTCCTTCTCAGCTGCAGAGCAAAAGAGGAATGCTAAAAATCCAGGCAGATCCCAGCCTAACCAAGAAGGTACAGCTGATGGTGCTGTGCCCACTGTCTGCTGGCAGCAGCTTGAACCCTTAATTCCCAGAGGCCATAAGAAAAAGCTCTCAGAGTGACCTCCCTCCAAGCTGGATGGGCAGGGCTGATGCCTGAGCAGGGCAATGGGAGAGGGAACCCACAGGAATGCTCCCCAGGAGCTTCCTCACTCCTCCCTGCCTTTGGTTCAAGCAGCTAACACTGTGCAGGCTAAACCCTCTTCAAGCAAAGTCACAACCCAGTGGTGGTGCAGAACAACCCTTTGCGTGATGGAGCTTGGGTGGAAAAATGTGCTGGAGGAAGAAAATAGTCAATCCAAAGGGAAAGGCCCTGGAGTAAAGGCTTTTGAGTGGGTTTCATAACCTCCATTCATATGGATGCTACCCAGCAATGCAGTAGGCATTGAGATCTACAGGGGGTATGTGCGCAGACCCTGTTCCTTGAAGGAGCTTGGACAGTGCTGAGACACAGCCCAGGAGCCTCCAGCATTGACAACAATGGAACAAAGCGACCACAAGAGCCATAACTGAATGGACAGCCTGCAGGCTGGCCTGCTTTGGCTGCATCCCCTTGCCCTGTTCCTAGAAGCTGCCCCTTCCTGGCCTCACAGGGTTGTGTTCTCTTCATGCCACAAGATGTTTCCCAGGCCAAAGCCCAGCTGAAAGCCTGCTGCCCCTTGCCGAGCCGTGTGCCGCCCTCTGTCTTGTGTGGTCCCGACATCTGTGTTTCATTGCCCCGTGTGCTGTGGCATCTCCCTTTTTCACGCATGTGCTTTTTTTCCTTCTGCCAGCTGAGCTTGGCAAGATGGAGGGAGCCCACAGAAGTTGAGCAGCAGCCCTGGAGCGCTCAGGGCAGCAGAGCACAACCTGTGCTGCCTGCTTCTTGCAGATGGATTTATCAGCCTTGATAAAGGATGCATTAACCCACGCCGTTCCAGCCCATATTGGCAAGGTGGCCTCTTCCCAGCTCCCTGTCGGGCAGCACACATGCAGGGGTTGTGCCAGGAGTGCCAGCCCTGCCCCTGCCACAGAGGGAGCAGATTCTGCCTCTCAGCCTACACAAGAGAAGCAGCCAGCCGGGAAAGCAGCTCCTTGTCTGCCCAGGCTGAATGGAGATATCCCCTGGTCCTTGCTGCAGTGAGGCGATGGGGAAAAGCAGCTACTCCTTCCATAGGACTTCCAATTCATTCCTTTTCCTGAGTGGGGGTGGAACTCAGGCCTGATTTTGTGTCACAAAGACCATGTGGGTTTATTAGCAAGGGTCAGTTCCAGTTTGCTGTCCCACCAAAATGAAACCCTTGTGGTTTGCAGAGCGGCAGCTGAACCAAGCGACGCGCCTCTGCGTCTACCTGGGGAAGAGGTCCCATTTCTGCTGTCTATTTGAGGAGACACCTCCATCTTGGGAAGAAGAGGTCCCATTTCTGTTGTCTCTTTGAGGGACACCTCCACTTTGGGAAGAAGAGGTCCCATTTCTGTTGTCTCTTTGATGGGACACCTCCATCTTGGGAAGAAGAGGTCCTGTTTCTGTTGTCTCTTTGAGGGACACCTCCATCTTGGGAAGAAGAGGTCCTGTTTCTGTTGTCTCTTTGATGGGACACCTCCACTTTGGGAAGAAGAGGTCCTGTTTCTGTTGTCTCTTTGATGGGACACCTCCATCTTGGGAAGAAGAGGTCCTGTTTCTGTTGTCTCTTTGAGGGACACCTCCATCTTGTTCTGTTGTCTCTTGGAGGAGACTTGTCCCGCTTGGGAATTAGAGGTCCTGTTTCTCTTGTCTCTTTGAGGTGACACCTCCACTTTGGGAAGAAGAGGTCCCATTTCTGTTGTCTCTTGGAGGAGACACCTCTACCCTGGCATGGGAGGCCCCGTTGGCCGTGGAGATCGCCCACCTTCTCCCAGCGCTATGCAGTAGGTTCGCTGCGACAGGAGAAGCTGGTGGCTGCAGCGCCTGTCGCTGCTGCAAGCTTATTCATCGTGTGGGAGAAGCTCCTCGGTGCCTGCGTTCTCGGGGATGAACTTGGCACCGTTTGCTCCCTTTGCGTGCTCAGCAGCTTTAAATCCCACAGCGCGGTTGGGGAATCGCAAGGATCCCTTGTGGTGCTGAAAACCTGGGAGAGGTTTCTACCTCCCCTCCGGCCCCGCCAGCAGCCGCAGGGGAGTCTTTCTCCCTGCCCGCCTTATACACGACGTAGGACACGGGGAGATTAAATCCGGGTCATGGGGGAAACGGGACCTCGGCATCCTAAAACGTATTTAGGGAACGTATTCAGGCACCGGCAGCTGTTCGGGAGCTCCGCCGCGGTTGCAGAAGCTCGGAGCCCACCCGCCCGTCTCTGGCTGCGGAGCGGCCATCGAGGGGGTGGGGGCGGAGGGAGCGGGGAGCAGCCCGGGGCTGCGCTGGGACGGGGACCGGGGCGGAGGGACGGGAGCCCCGCGACGCCCGCGCGACCCCGCGGCCGGTACCGGCGGGCGGCGCCGGGCACGAGCTACCGGCGCGCGGGCGAGACCACGCCCCCTCTCCGTGAGACCACGCCCCCTCCAGCCCATAGGGGGGCGCTTGTCTTTCCTCCCCCCCGCCGCCCTCCCTGCGCCTTAGGGAGCAGCTGGCGGTGACGCAGCGCCCGGAGGCGGGAGGGGGAACAGCGGGGAGCGGGGCGGGCGGGGCGACGAACGCTAATGAGGGGAAGAGGGCGGATCTATATATGCTAATGAAAGGATGGGGCGGGGCGCCGTATCTAATCAGAGGAACGGTTTGGGTTGGAAAGGCCTTTAAAGACCATCCAGTTCCAACGTCCCTGCCCTGGGCAGGGACATCTCCCACCTGGCTGCCCCAGGCCCCATCCAACCTGGCCCCATCCAGGGATGGGGCAGCCACAGCTTCTCTGGGCAACCTGTGCCAGTGCCTCACCACCCTCGGAGTGAAGAAATTCCTCCTAAAGTCTAGTCTAAATCTGCCCCTCTCCAATTTGTAGCCGTTCCCCCTAGTCCCATCACTACAAGCCTTTGTGAACAGTCCCTCCCCATCTTTCCTGTAGCCCCTTCAGGTACTGGAAGGCCACTGTAAAATCTCAGAGCCTTCTCTTCTCCAGGCTGAACAACCCCAACTCTCTCAGCCTGTCCTCGTATGGGAGATGCTCCAGCCCTCTGACCATCTTTGTAGCCCTCCTCTGGACCTGTTCCAACAGCTCCATGTCCTTCTTATGCTGAGAATTCCAGAAATGGACACAATACTCCAGATGAGGCCTCACAAGATAGGAATAAGTGGGCAGAACTACCCCCCTCTGCCTGCTGGACACGGGTTTTTTGATGCAGCCCAGGATACGTTTGGCCTTCTGGGCTGCGAGTGCACGTTGCCGGCTCATGTCGAGCTTCTCATCAGCCAGCAACCCCGAGTCCTTTCCTGCAGGGCCGATCTCAATCACATCATTCCCCATCCTGTATTGAAACCGCAGATTACCCTGGCCCTGGTGTAGGACCTTGCCCTTGGCCTTGTTGAACCTCATGAGGTTCTCACAGCCCGACTTCTCCAGCCTGTCCAGGTCCCTCTGGCTGACACCCTGTCCTTCCGGTGTGACAACTGCACAGCTCAACTTGGCGTCACCTGCGAGCTGGCGAGTGAGATGGTGGGCGTGGCCTATGTATGTTAATGAAACGCGTGGGCGTGGCCAAAGCGCGCTGGCAAAGGAGGAGTGGGCGGGGCCTCACTATGCCAATGACACGTGTGGGCGGGTAGAGCCCGCCCCTGCACGTGCCCCGGCGGGCGGGGGGCGCGTGCCCGCAGCGGCGGCGGAGGGGCGGGGCCAACCGGCGCCGGCGCTCATGAATACTGCAGCGCGCGCCGCGGCCGTGGCTTCCCCGCGCGTGCGCCGAACCGTCCCTTCACCCCCCCCCCACCTTTCACGAGCTCTCTCGACGTCCCCGGCTCCGTCGCTCGCTTCGAACGGGCTTCGTTCCCCCCGCCGCGCCTCGCTCTCGAGCCGGTCGCTGACAGCGCTCGCCCGCCGGCCTCGCGGGGGGAGCTATGCCCGGCCGCGCCGCGCACCAGGAGGCGGCAGCGGCGGGAGGAGGAGGGGGGACGGGACCGGAGCCCGCGGCTGCCGCGGGGAGCGCGGGGCCCGCCGCTCAGCAGCAGGAGCAGCAGCAACGGAGCCTGGCGGGCGCCTTCCCGCTGGTGCTGAAGAAGCTGATGGAGAACCCGCCGCGGGAGGCGCGACTCGGTGAGCGACGAGGGTTGGGGGGAAGAGGGACGGGACGGCAGGATCGGGAGCGCGCGGGGATGGCGGGTGAGGGAGAGGAACGGGGCACGAACGGCGGGAGCGCGCGGACGGAGTGGGGGGGGACGACACACGGAGGGGGCGAGCGCGCGCCCGGGGGGGGGAGCACGGGATGGAGCGCGCACCCGGTGCGGGGGGGCGGCGCGCGAGGGTAGAGGGGCGCGAGCGGCGGGAGCGCGCGCCACCCCCTCCCTCCCCCTCCCTCGCGCCGCCCCGTTCCCGCCTCAGAGGGCGGGACTCGCGGCGGGGTCACGGCAGGACTCGCTGCGGGAAGAGGCGGGGGGGGTGGGGGTGGCGGTCGTCGTCGTCGTCGTCTTCCCCTCCTCTCGGTGTGCCACGCACCCCGGGTTTATCCCCCGTGCTGCCCCCACACCCCCCTTCACCGCCTTCAGACAGAGGTTCCGAGGCTCCCTTGACCTTAATTGCCTTCAGAGCTGGGCGATGACACGCACAGCCTTGCAGATTAGGTTTGGTGATAATCCACAAGGCTCTGCCCGCACACGCAGCCCTGGACAGGCTGGAGCTTCTCTGTCTCTCAGTGACGATGCCGACAGCAACTGTGGAAATAACCTTGTGGGTTGCTTGTGGTCTTCAGCGTTGACGGCACGCTGCTTTTTTTTCTTTGCTCGGTGTTAATTTTGCCTTTCTGAGCATCGCTTTGATTATGAGGAAGGCTAAAGGTTCACCTGCTCTGCTGTAGTGCCCAGCGTACTGGTTTATAACGAAGTCACACACCAGTATATGCCTTAATCCCCTTAAAAATTGTGCAGTGACATGCACAACCAGCAGATCCCTTCAGACAAGTTTTGGTGATAATCCGTAAGGCTGCACCTGCACCCGTAGCCCTGGACAGGCTGGAGGTTCTCTGTCTTCCACTGGCCATGCCAGCAGTAGTTGTGGAAATAACAGTGTGGGTTACTTGTAGTCTTCAGTGTTGACAGCACGCTTCTTTTTGTCTTCACTTGGCGTTGTTTTTGCTTTTTTAGACTATCAGTTTGATTTTGAGGAAGGCTTGGGTTTATCTGCACCACTATAATGCCCAGCGCACCAGTATAAGTCCTCACACTAAGGAATTTTGAGATTGAGAATCATTTTTGGAACATTAGACAACATCCAGGGTAGGCAACAGCAGAAGCGAGATTGGCAAAATTGTTCCCAGCAAGGATCCTGGTTAAGTTCTGTTTACTTTGTGCGTTTACCATTGCACAATACTGAGTAAATGTATCCATCTTGTGATTCTGGCTGATATTTTTTTTTTCTCCTTTCTGTTAAAATTGTCAGCCTCTGATAAAGGTTCTAGTGGTGTTGCTATGTTGCAAGGATGCTGCAGTACCTAGAAACTGGAGTCCACAACATTATGGGATGTTTTTTAAATATATATCTGCACACACTGTTTTTTAAAGGCAGTATCGCCAGCAGGAGCAAAGGAGTTGAAAAAAGAGTTTGTGTCTAGAAACTGTGATTGTAGTGGGCTGCAATATGGTGACTTTCTTAGGCGTGTCTTTCCTGGCTCAAATCACGTGTTCTGGCCTATGGAGATGTAAAATTTTAAAATTATTGCGATTTTAAGGTAGTGCATTTTTCTAAAATTAGAAACATTTGATACTTTTCCTTTTACCAGATGACCCCATTCCAGCTTGGGAAGGTGTTCAGCTTGACTCTCTGAAGCTTGCTAGTGAGTCCATTGCATCTTGATTACCCCTCTCCTTTCATGCTGTGATGAAGTTCAGATTGTTCTCATTCTTAAGATTTCTCTGTAGATTTCCTTAGTTCACCCTGTGCTATTTCACATCACACTTTGTGGAACTTGTTGCTTTCTGTTTGTGTTGATCACTGACGCTTTTCTAGTTTGCATACTTGTAAGACAAAGGAAAGAATGTCTTTTGTGTTAGCAGGTAGTTATTCCTAATTTTCCAGAAGACTTGTCAGTAGAACTGTGGCTCAACTGATTGCAGAGGATCCTTGTGTATTTTCTGTTCCTTTACAGCATAGTGACACAGCCAAAGTGCAAAATGTTGAATAATTAGTAATTTACTTAATAAGATTGTGTGTTTTCATCAAGCTTTTGGAGGAAGGACCCGATGCCTTTTGTCTGGAATGCCTCTTGACAAAAATGGGATTTTCTGCCTTATTCTGTGAGAAACAGTACCAACTAGCTGGCAGTGTCCGTTTATGGTCTCCACAAGCTACCTGTGGGTCTTCCGACTGCCATAGGTAATTTGACTACTCAGTAAGCACGCTGGCTTTCTAATCCTTGCGAGCAACAGAGGAGGACATCCAGTTCCAACTGAATGCCATCATCTTGAGTGCCCTGCCATATACTGACTGTGTCTTTACTGGCCTTACTGCACAAGTTGTCATGTACCTTATAGGAATTAAAGAAAGTCTTTTATATTAAAAGACCTGTGGGGCAAGGGAAGAATTAATATTTTGGAGCAGGAGTTTAGGTCTCTCTTATTAATAATGATCTGCTGCATACCTTCTGAAGGATGCCTTAATCACCAGTTTTGTGGTGCTGTGGCAGGAGGAATCTGATTTGACAATATTGTTTGATGAAAAAGGCGAACTTTGTCAAATAAATATTTGTTCTGTTGGTGGCTGGGATAGCACTTGACTGTTGTGGCAAAAATGTCTTTTGGTCTGAGCTTGGTTGGTTTGTTGTTTTTTGTTGTTGTGGGGTTTTTTTTTGCGAGGGAAAAAACAGGATGTGGAATAAAGCTCTTTCCAGGCTGCTGCTTTTGGCTAAAAGAGCAGTATTTCCAACAGCTCGAGAATTGGAATGCTCTGCCTAAATTACTTGGCATAAACTAGTGACCTCTCTGTTAACAGCAGATGTACAGCCTAGTTAATAGGTCACAGTAGCAGAATGAGGGGGCTAAATTGGACATGAGCTACCAGCTGCAGAAGTACAGTCCGATTTACCAGGGTGACCTTGAATCACTGCAAATGGAGCTTCTTAGGATACTGCAGCTCTGCTGTCAGGTAATACCTGTTTACACTATAAATATCTTCAGAGAATTAATGTTTCAGATCCCTATGCTGGGGCAGGCCAAAACTTTCCCCTCAAGATGCAATAAGCTAATTAGTGTTTCATTAGATATCGTGCACCCAGCAGGATGTTGTGCAGCAGAAATAAAGATTAAATGAATTGAAAGCAAGCCAGTGGGAAAATGTCAATGCAAAAATGGTCACATAGCAGTTTTATCTTTTTACGTATCACGTTTGAATTATATGGGCACTTAATATGCTTGTTAACTTCTGCTGGTTTAATTTCTTTCAGATATTGCTGTTAGAAGTGAAGGGGGGGAAAGAGAAAGAGCTGGCATAGCTGAATGAAGACAGCACTGGGGCCCGGTGCTTGCCAGTTACCAACTTGTAGCAAAAGGGCTAAACCATTTCAGGTGGTCTTCTCATGGGAAGGAAGGATCTAATCTGATGTGAGCCAGGGAAAATAGCAAGAAAAAGCTGGAGGGACAACAGTCTTTTCAGGTTCCTGAAGTGCAGCTTCTAGAATGCTAGTTCCTGAAGTGCATTCAGGATGATGGCGCACATCTAAAAGGCATTGTAGGACCTGAGAAGAGCCCCGTACAGCAGTAGCACAGTCTTTTTGGCATCTGCCTTCTGAAAAATATGTTTAAGCCTTATGTTTACTCTACTAATCACTTAAGGTTTCTTTTCTTCTCTATTGGAGGTGTCGTACTAGATGTTGTAAAACAAAAGCACTGCTGGCTTGCATTGAAGCTGGCATAACTTGGAATAGAAGACTACTGTTTTCAAGCATAAAGAATTATTTTCTTTTTTTTTCCACTCTTCTTAGTTGACATTTTGACTCAACACTCAAGTTTTATATCATGTTGATTTGATAAATAAAGTGATTTACAAAGAGCTCATTATTGTCACTCGCATTTGTTTTGGTGATGTCGTTGCTGAGATATCAT
Organism: Piaya cayana; assembly: GCA_013389865.1. Classification (NCBI taxonomy): domain Eukaryota; kingdom Metazoa; phylum Chordata; class Aves; order Cuculiformes; family Coccyzidae; genus Piaya; species Piaya cayana. The sequence goes on along the minus strand of WAAB01010846.1, from coordinate 32,042 downwards.
CTACAACCCACAGTGCAAATCTGGATTTGGTTGTGTTGGGCACAATGCAGGCCTTGGGGAAATATGCAATTCCCAGTTCACAAGTTGGATGTGAAATGGTGGTTCCAGTCAGTGAAACCATCCTTGTATGCGAGGTAGAGTAGATGCTGTTTCTTTATTAGCTTGAAGCAGGAGCTTTTTAGAAACATTCAGGTTATTTGGATTATGACTGTTAACCTGCAGATTTGCTTTGCCCAAGCAAAGGGTGGAAAAACAACAGAACTCGCTGCAAAAAGGAGTTTATAGCAGGGATGAGAGTTAAGAGATGGCAGGTCAGAGGCAGCAGTGTGAAGTGGCAGCAGGGAAGGCCAGAAGCTGCAAGATGAGGTTGACAGAGCTCAGGTCCAGGAGCTACGAGTCTGAATTTAAAGTGGGGGTTTTTTTAGGTAATTGCACTAGTCCTAATACGGTGGCTGGTGAATATTTTCTCAACTGTTTAGTTTAAAATCTGGATCCCCTTTTATGTAAAATGTTCAGAGTATGGTAGGTTAAAATTATAATTTAATTTGTATGGCAGCACTGTTCTTGGAGCCATAAAAAGCTCTTTCATTCAACAGCGGAAGGAATGCCAGTTCTATCAAGAATAGGTTTTATATAAATAGGTTTTTCTGATTTAGAGCAGACTTTCACCCCCACTCCCACCCTCAATAAAGAAAAATACTCTTAGTGTACTGTAGCTGGTCTAGAAAACTCTAATGCCAACAGTTTGTACCTTTTGTGGAGCTAACCCATGTGACTACTGGAGATCAAACCTGGTCCAGTGTATGTGACTGGAGTCCTTGTTTCATTGAACTGAGTATTTGTCAACTTCCATGGTAAGACACGATTTGCAGTTGGTTGGGATGTGTCTGGCAACGATTCCTTTTGACAGCAGAGCTGGCTCAGTGGTGGCAGCACTGTCATTGCTTCTGCAACGCCTCCTTCAGCGGTGGTGGAACTGCATGGAGAACTGGATCAGGAAAATGACTCGGGTTTTTTTCTCTTTTCTGCCAGCTTATTTTTATCTCTTAAATTATGTAATTATTCCATAACTTGAGTTTTCTGCTTGGATGCTGTCCCAGACAATTCTTAATATTCAGTGGCTATGGGGAATATAGAAACAGCCATTTTTCTGTAATATATGTACTGTAGCACAGTAAATGGAGAAAATGTCACCATTTTTTTGTGGCCTGGGAGTGGGGTGTGGGAGCATACTTTATTAGACATCTCCCCAAAGAGTGAAAATTGCAGGTAGGTACACTGAGCTATCTATAGTGAACAGCATTTGGAGCCCTTGCGTTGTGTGGACATGCTGAGTCATTTCAGAAAGAAGTGCCTCTAAAACACTGAACAATAGACATCCAGGTCTCTGGTGTCCTGTGGACCTTTTGACTAATTTTCAAATGTAATTTGAAAACCCATGTTCCTTTCTTGTTTGTATCTACATTATTCTTCTGTACCCTCTTTCTTTCTGCACAGAATAAACAACTGCTTCCTTGGGAGTTTTTTAAATGGCTTCCTATGTAATCCTACCTAAGGACATTCACTTTCATTGTCTGCCAGGACAAGCCTGTGAAAAACAGACGATTTTGCAGTGACTAGGTAGTAAACTAGATGCAGTATTATACGCGTTTTGGTCAGTTGTTACAGCAAAGCTGCTGGTCTTCAAGGCTACTTAAATGTCTGTGGTCCAGCCATCACAGGGAGTCGGAGCATTCCATAGAGTTTCATATGAATGTTGTCTTTCAACATCTGATTTTTCGAATTATGTCATGAGGCAGAACTATAGCTTGCTGAATTTACTTTCATGGGAATTTTGTTAGACTCCTAAACCTTGAGTCCTTCCTGTGTTGCAGCTTGTACAATGACCTACTTGTATCTTTCAGATAAAGAGAAGGAGAAGATAAAGCTTGAGGAAGATGAAACAGCTGCTGCCAGCACTATGGCAGTCTCAGCTTCTCTTATGCCACCCATTTGGGACAAAACTATTCCTTATGATGGCGAGTCTTTCCACCTGGAGTACATGGATCTGGATGAGTTCCTGCTGGAGAATGGAATTCCTTCCAGCCCCACTCACCTGGATTTGAACCAGAATCCACTCTTGCCTGTGGCTGAGCTGGAAGGAAAGGAATCTGCCAGTGCTTCCACTGGTTCTCCTGCATCGTCCTCTTCCACTGCAGTTTACCAGCAATCCGAAGCAGCCTCCAGCACAGGTAGATGGAATGATACGGGGCTCTGAGGGACTTCTGTTGTGCTTATGGATCAAAGAGGAGATATGTTAGCTGTGACAGGTTAAGCAGCATAAACATGCTCAATGCAGAGCCTTAGTCTGTGTTTCAGTTCCTGAAGATGCCACCTGTCCCCTTCTTTTCCTCTTCTCCTCCTGGAAAAAGTGAATGACTGTATCCTAATTTGCAGTCTATTTCTCTTGAAATTAGAAGAGCTGAAACACCAACATAAAGTATTTGCTTTCTTGGTGTTGCTTATCTAGCGAGAAGCTGGATACATTGAGATAATAGTTTCTCAGGTTATTTTACAACACATTTGATGATTTGTGACAAGTCCTGTGCTACCTTTGTGGCTTGGTCTTTTTGGGTGAACTTGTGCTTACTATCTCAAATGGCAATGACAGAAAAACAGTGAGATGATCTTTTCATGCTAGGCTGTGAAATGTGAGAACAGACACTTGGAAAAGATGTGTTAGTGATGCAGTTTGATGTTCTGTGGTGCTTTGAAATGGAGGAATAAAGAAACAGAACTGTATTTAAATAGTACTAGGAAACAACTCCTACTGTTCATTTGTAGTGTGAGGATCTCTATTAAAGTATTTATCAGCTCAGTTGCTCTAGATTTGGATGGAGTTTAAATGTGATAGCCACTAAACTTCCACATAACTATTTAATGAGTTTTATGAGCAGACTTTACAGGAAGTGTTATGCTCAGGGCCTCTCTGTGAATCTGAGAGAAAAACAAAATGTGGAACTCCTTCAATAAGACATCGGGTGTCTTTTTTTCTAGGTGACATATAAAAAAACCCTTATTGATCACTACTTCATATCGCACTGACATTTATAATTCATGTGTATGAAGCTTGCAAGCAATAGACAAATATGACAAAGCTCATATCAACACTGTCAGTGTTGGACAGCCGATTAGGGATAGTTGTTTTCATGTAGTAAAGGAGTGGCATTGTCTCATTTGTAACAAACTCACCTTTATTTAGTCCTTTCTGGAAATGCAATTGTCTGACCTCCGAAGGTCCCTGGAACCAGGGTCTTTGGGCAGACTTGTTGCCATAAGGCTTTCTGTAGTACAAACTCAGGCTTGTACAAACTCAACTTTCTCACTTCTTACTGCTGTGGAAGATGCTTCCTACAAAGCATGTATTTTTTGCTAAGGAAGTATTAATTCATGTTCTGCATCTGCCTGCTCATGTCTGCTAGTCTGGCATGTGTTCCTGGAGTTTGTGTTACAGACTGGGCTGTGTAGCTTCTCTCTGTACCAGCAGCTGCACAGCACTGAGCACACCTCAGGGAAATCCCAAATAATGCTATTACTGCCCACAGTAGAGCAATAGGGATACCCAAGTTGGCTTCTTAGTAAATTATCTTCATCCTGCTGAATGTATTGTAACTTGTCCTCTTGTTACCAGAGTCCCCACCACAAAATGAGAGAAATACTCCCAGCCCCATTGATCCTGACTGCGTAGAAGTTGAGGTGAATTTTAACCCTGACCCTGCTGATTTAGTGCTGTCCAGTGTGCCTGGTGGTGAGCTCTTCAATCCTCGCAAACACAAGTTCACTGAAGAGGACCTGAAACCGCAACCAATGATTAAAAAAGCCAAGAAGGTTTTTGTCCCAGATGAGCAAAAGGTAACAGATTTTTTTTTTTCTGCAAACTTATCTATGCCTTGATCAAAGTTTCTGACTCTTTGTCCAAGCACTTTGCCATATAAAGCTAATGCGCTATACATATGTGACTGGGCAGAAGCACTGCCAAAAATAGAACTGTCAAGTCAACAGTTGTTTCTGCTGGTTTTATGGTTTGTTATCATGAGATAATTATCAAGCAGGAACAACTTATGCCATACACGGAAATTAGAAGAACTCTCAAGTCACATCCTCATCAATTACACTTTTGAAGACCACTGTACATATTTGTCCAGCATTATGTCTGGTCTGGCTTTAAGCAGCCCAGCCAAAAGAACAGGTTGTTCTCTGTGGAAGTTCATTCCCTTCTAAAGGTCCCCTCCAAAACAAAGCATTCTGTGATTCTATGAATTGGCACTAAGTAAAGGGAGCATTTCAGTTGGGCAGTTTCTTAGTAGCAAAGTTGCTTAACCTCCATAGTTCTAGCTCTAGCAGTGCACTTGGTTTATCCTAAAACAAGACTCGTGTAAGGATGAAATTTTACAGTACTGTTGCCTGCGTTTTGGTATTGGAGCCCTGCAAACCAGCGAAGGAGATTTATCCATACAGCAGTCAGTGTGAATGCCATAATACAATAAAGAGGTGTCTGATATAGTTGTCAGGTTGGCATCTTTTTTTTTTGTTGCTACAGGATGAAAAATACTGGACGAGGCGAAAGAAGAACAATGTGGCAGCAAAGCGTTCCCGTGATGCTCGGCGATTAAAGGAAAATCAGATCACAATTCGGGCAGCCTTTCTTGAGAAGGAGAATACGGCCCTGAGGACGGAGGTTGCAGAGCTGCGCAAGGAAGTGGGACGATGCAAGAACATTGTTTCTAAATACGAGACCAGATACGGACCCTTGTAAGCACACCCCTTTTCCTTGTTAGGGCTCCTTGTTTTAGCCTCTTAGATGTCTCTACCTTCTGTAGAGACTCCCAGAAATAAAGTTTGTGGAGGCTTTACCATTTTGCATCTACACAAAAAAACCCCCAATCCCTGTTTCTGTTGGCACAAAGTGTTCAGGCCCTTTCCTGATCATTATGTTGCCCCAAATCTAAGTGTCCATATTTACAACTTTGTTTTTAACACTGATAGAGCATTTTCTGATGTCATACAATAGAACAGATTCACTTATCTGGAGGAATAGATGTGGATCCCTCCTGACTGGACAGGGCTTTTACTGTCTGTCTAATTTCCATTTTAAGTGGAGAAAGAGCCTAGGAGATTCTCTTGGCTTTTTTTGCCTTTTATGTTTTTCTTTTTAAACTCCTGCTCTTTTCTCCCTCTCCACCCCCACCCCACCCCTCCCAGTCAAATTGTAAAACATAATTTTAAGATATAAGAGATGTTGCTGGGCAGCATCATAAAATTATTTCCTCTCCCATTCAGAGGCACTAGAAAGGATCTGTTGTATAGAGCTCTGTTCCTGTTGAAGAGGAATAGGGGAACCTTTAGGACAGGATGACAGGAAAATATTCAATCTCTTGTAAGAACTGGGGTATCTCAAGGTTAATGTATAAGTGTTATGCAGACCAGAGTCAGTGCAGTGTTGATTAAAATACTGCCGAAATGTCTTGGTAGGTTTGAATCGTGGATAATTTCCAGGAACCAAGGAGAGATAACTGTAGATCTGTCACTTTACAGATCTGGGCTTAATAATTTGCTGTGGGTTTTAGGCTGTATTTCTACCACCACCCCTCCTTTTTTTTTTTCCCTCGGAGGGACTTCCCTCTTGAACTGCTGATAAAGCAGCTCCTTACACTTAACAGAGAAGTGAAGATTTAGAAAAAGAGGTCTGGCTCGTTAGGCGAAACCTTGAGTCCCATCTCTTAAGGAATTGTCAGTCTCTTATCTTTTGGAAAAAGGTTGTTTTGTTTTGGGTTTTTTTAAGAAGCAAACAAACCACTGTTTCTTTACTGCACCTTACCTGTTGTACAAGAGCTTGAGAAAGTTTTGGTCCTTTGCATCGTGAACACTCTATGGAACCAGCTACACCCACTCTAAACACGAACAGTTTACCTCACTATCTCCTGTGTAGCAGCATATCTGGTCTCACCATGCCTGCTGGTTCTCCCTCCAGCATGTTTCTTGTTACAAAATTAACACAAGACTTGCCCTCTTGGAAGCAATCCATTCTTGGCACCAAGCGCTGCTTCAACAGTACATGGTGTTAAAAGAAAAAAATATGTTAATGTGTGATGTTGGGACCTTCTACGTGACCTACAACTGCAAGAATCAGAAGCTTTAACAGAAGTATATGTCTTTTAACAAGAGAAGCTATCTTAAGATAGGGTCTGTGTCAGAACTCCTAGGCTACGCTTCCTGGGCTAATACTTATATAGAGAGCAATTGTGGAGTAGGGACAGAAGATGTTTAGGCTAGTTTCCAGTTCCACTATTGAAATCTAAAAAGTATATTTAAAAGAGCATTAGGGTGTCTTTTCTATACTGAAGACTTCTTGCCTAGCTTATTTTTTCAAAGTAATGTGGAAACTGATATGAGTTTAGAGACCAATTGTGCACTGACATCTTAAGGAAATGGAGAAGCAGGCTAATCCAGAACACTTAAAGTAAATGTATGCTTTGAACTATCTCCCCCTCTGTTATGCTCTTAATTTGACTAGAGTGGCTCTTGATGCAGTGTTGGTCTAATTTCTTTCAAACATACTAAAAATTTGTCACCCTTTCAGCAGGGGTTTTTCTTTCACAGGGTGGTGTGTGGTGGTGATGGTGGGAAGTATGTTACAAATAAATTGTCACACTTAACACTTTGCTTTGTTTAAAGTGACTTATCTGATTCCGAGTGATGCAACTTTAAAGACTTTTAAAAACAAAGAAACTAAAAAGCACACATGAATCGCCAGTCTTCAGAGTGAGCAGTGAAATCTGTGAGGTGTCCCAACACAAACAACTGACGATGACCCTGCCTGCCTGCTTGCCTGCAAGTACCCCATCAGAACTACCCAGGGCTGGGCATGATGAAAAGTGCAAAGTCTCCTTAATTCTGTATATGGCTTTCTTATCTGTCTTTCTCACTGTAACTATGAACTACAATAAGCTTACTTACAAGACTCTCAAAGTTCATGTCTCAAAGTCTGTTGACAAGCCTGTGTGAATAGTGACTCTTTGTTTTGGCACTCAAGTGGAAGAAAATAGGGAGTTTTAAATGAAAGTGTCTGTAAATATTAAAACCTGCTATATTTTATGACTCTCTTTCCCTGCAGTAGAATGGAATTTATTTAATACTGCAGCTCACTTCTGGTACAGTGTAGCATTTTGTGGTGTACTGTGAGTGCAGAATTAAAGACACTGGGAAAACAGCAGTCTGTGACACTTGAGACTTCCAGTGCAGAAAAGTACAGCAGATGTACTGAAACAATCCAGAAAGCACCACAGTGTGCCACACAGAGAGGAGTAATAAACCTCTATCAAGTGACCCATGTACTAGTAAAACACTTCAATTGCTTTCCTGCTCCACAGCTACACGGCTGTAACCTGCCTTCTGCTTTATTTCTTTTATGGGGCTTACTTTCTTTTATGATATCTTGCTGAAACAAGATCTGTTCTTCTGTTAACGATTTAGCAATCAGGGAAAAGGTGCTAGTCTGAGCTGCTGATCCCCATGTCTTTTTGCAGTCTGAAAACACCAAATGACTATTAGCTTCAGTGAAAGAATGGCTCTTAGCTGCCATGTTACAATTTTCTGTCTCTGCTATGTGAGAGCTGCAGTTGCGAAAGAATACTCTGCACTATAAAACAGAAACAGGCAACGATTTCTCACAGTTACAGTGGGCAGCTTAAGTATTAAGACCCTTGTACTGGTGTGGGGGAGTTGATGAAAGCTTGGACAGATCGCGGGCATGTTTGTGTGGAGAAGATGGAGGAAGTGGGTGGAAGTTCCTTTGTAAGAGTTTCATCAGAGTAACAAGGATCTGCTTTTATATTGAGGATGCTTAAGAGCTAAATTTGCATGAGAAGTAGTACTTAGTTTCTGGGGAAGTGGTACAGGGCCATCCTTGTAGCCAAAATGGAGCTTGTAAGACAGGGGTGAAAGATGATTATAAGTGTATTCATACCTGGAGATGTGATAAACAGCATACGCCTCAAGAAAAATAATCCTGAAAGTTTTCACAAGTACAAGTGCCAAAAGTGAGGCATGACTAGTTACCAGGAAAGCTTGATGCTATCACGTTGAACCAGTATTTTGACTTTGGTTAACCCAAGAGATTCCACCTCTAATATCAGAGCAGAGAAGCAAAGAGAAAAAGGCGCAAAGAAGCAGCTATCATTGTAAACTTCATTTCAAGAAAATAGTAAAAATCTCAAACTCTAGAGTTAATAACCATTTTTTGAAGGCGTAAACTTTTTAAAGACCATATACGTTAAATGCAGTTATTGACCCATTATTTTTAATGGACCATGTTCTGAAGTCAAGAAAATGGTTTTAACTATTTTGCTGGTAACAAAAGTATACTTACAAGTGTACTATTATGATTTGGGATTCTAAAACTCCGAAGTAATCTTGTGGTATTCTCTTCAGGTAGATGAATAGTTTAGGTATGTGTTGCTGAACTGTCAGCACAGATCTCCGCATATCAAGCGTTGCTGATTCGGATTGATACTTTTGATATGTACTGCGGGTTTTTGTTGTTTTATTTTGGTGATAAAGGCCACACCATAGATTGTTTAAAAAAAACCCCAAAATCAAACAATAGACCTGGTAGCATGCTAGTGTAGAAACTCTTTGCATTTATTATTTCTTTAAATTTATTTCTGTATATTTTCAGTTACCTTTGAATGGCTGTTCTTGAAAGTCATACTTCGTGTTTAAGTGATGAAGTTAAAGGGTATTGTAACTGGGCAAGGCATTGCTAGTCCTTCATTTGGGTCTCGCTGTCTTACTGCTTGGGGAATATCTTTTTAATACTTACATATTATACAGCATTTGATTTTGTAGTATGTAATGTTATTTTAACAGTGAAATATTCAGTCAGCGAGAATAGTACGTGCAAGTCTATTAGCTTTTTCTGTTGTATTGAAGTCTTACACAATGGAAACTAACAGTGAATCTCCTTTAGATCTTTCTTTCAGAGAAGACCATTAGCACACTCTTGTGCTTCCCTGTAGGGCAGTGCAAGTTTATAGGTTCTGTGATTCATTTGTCTATGGGTTGCAAAACTGGAAAAATCGCACTTTATGTGTCTTCACTTTTGTAGTTGGAGAAATTTTTTTATTAAGAAGCAACATCCTCAGAGATAGTTGAGAAGGCAGGAACTATTTAAAGGAGTGCGGGTATTGCCAGACAAAAGAATTACGTGCAATGCTGAATTACTTTGGTTTTAGTTTTTGCAGTCTCAGGAAGTTAAGCTTACTGCTTCAGAGCTTTCTGCTCTTCTCAGAATGATTGACTATGTAATCTTGTTTCTTTGACTAGGATGACAGTCCTATCCCTAAGTAATAACTTGGGTACACTTTCATAGTGGTCATAAGCTGACCAATATTCCTTTAGCTTAATTTGAATGTTAAAAGATTATGAATTGATGCTGTTAGAGTCTAAAAATCTCCGACCTTGGAATATGCTCTGTAGAGGCTACAAGTGTGCCTGATGCCAATGTATCCCATTCCAGCCATAAAGGGACCATCTCTAAGGGCAGATCTTTAACCTGTTGCCAAGATCTGCTCCCACTGAAGCCAGTAACAAAGATCTCATTAACTCCTACAAGAAAAAGTCTTTACACTCATGTGGTTATTTTCAGGTTTCAGCTGGAGTCATGGGTGTCTTTGCTTTACTCTGGAGCGGTCTGTGCTTAGATTAGGTGGATGTATCTCAGATTTCAGATGTCATGCTGGTTTCCTGGCCCTATTGCTTGTTCATTTACACAGTTAGTGATAGTTTTGATATTAAGATAATCTGAATTTTTTTTTTTTTTTTTGCCCTACATGGGCAGGGTGAAAAAGTAGTATATGATAACCTTGTGCTGGGAAAAGAAATTAAAAAAAGTTAAATGTGGCTTTTTGCAGTTTTTCTAGTAACATTTTATACCTTTTCTGACTGCTCTATATCCCTGCTGTGCTGTTTGAAAGTCCGTAGTGTTCTAGCTGAGGAAATCACTTTCAGCAGTATCTGCAGGACTGTTACTAATTGTATCAAATTAATTTCAAGTTGGTAGGTATAGCGGAAAGGCTGGCAGCTTTGGGAATACTGTAATAAAACCACTTGTTTAGAAAAATATTTTGTATAGACAGCAGAAATAATGGACTTGCACAGAAGAGAATATTGCTGCTTCAACCTTGTAAGACTGCTCAGCACAACAGGGCTTTGTTCCTTGTGATCAGATGCCTTTGTTTTTAGTGAAGGTATCTCAGACCTTTGTAAAAACCAGGTAGACTTTGTTCACCCTTGCGGTTGTAGCTGCTAAGCACAAGATGAGAAAGGAAAATTTGTCTTAATGCATAAATCTCCGTCGTTTTGGCAACCTACATCTAAATCCATAAACAGCAAAATCATTTAATGCTAGTGTTTTGGCTTTGCAGCGCTACAAGACACTGGCTGACTTTCTAGATTTTCAGATAATTACTCTGATCTGTATATCTGCCACTGTAACACGGCAAAGACAGAGGAACTCACAGTGAAAAGCTGGGAAAAAGGTAGAAAGAACAGGTTTAACTAAAATTCTGTGGAGATGCTAACATAATGCTGATTGAGAAGTTGCAGTTATTTAATTCATGATAATGCAGATGTGTCACACAATGTAATTTGTTAGCTTGATAGTGTGCTTTCTCCTAGTGAGTCACTTTTGGAATGCCAGCTTCTAAGCTCAAGCTGCTACAGGGAAAAAAGAATCCTTTGAGAAAGATACCTGTAAAGATAAATGTATAGATCCTTGGCAAGGAGAGTAAAGAATCAAAGCAGGAAGAGAAGAGTAATGCAGGAGTCTGACCTGAGCCAAATTGCTAAAACTGAAGCCTCACTGTTTACAGTTTTAGTCAAATAATTTGGGACCCCTCAGGTTAGCATCATGCAGTAGATGTGTACTTGCTTAGGTTTTGGGAATCTCCTCTCCTTGATCTCATTTCAGTGATCCAGAAGAAAGTGAGAGGAGTATACAGATTGACAGGAGAGTTACTACTGAAAGGTGTGAAAAAATAGCTGTTGCTTTAACCAACTGCACGGTTGCAGTGTGACCTGACCTGCCAATGTGAACTGATAGTGCTGTGTCATGAGGAAATTACTGTCTGAGGCTCCAATATTTTAAGGCCTCAATTCTGCTGTCATTTCTGCATGGGATGAGCCCTGTATCTGCAGAGAACCACGTGGACTTCACACAACTTCTTGTTCTTGACTGTGAAGCTCTGCCCAGGCAGTCAGCTGCAGAATTGTGTACTTAACAGAGGCTCAGTTGCAGTTGTAAGGCTGTTGATAGGAAGTGTAATTTGGGTGCTTGTTATGTAGCCCAAACCCTTGTTACTTCATTTTCACAACTAAGGCATGAGCAGAAGCCCTTTGCTGTACAACATCTGTAAAAAAAAAGTACTTCACGTACGTCTAGTAAATTAAGGCATGTGATTTTGGTCTGTGGGTCTCAACCAACTTTGCTTGTGTACCTTGCCTGAATGTTTTCTTAGATCCGCAGTTATGTCTCGGTGAGAAGATACGATGGAATGTGTTTTCTTGAGAGGGCACAATAGCAGCTCTCATCTGTCTCTGTGGGTGACTGCTTGCTACTGGCCGAGATCATGGATGGGTGCATCCTCTGCACTTTTATGTGAAGTTGTCTGAAATACGGTGATTAACATGATTATTGGAATACTGTATTTTGTATAACTTAGAACATGTAAATACACTTTTAAAACTAATCTGTTCTATGAAGTAATAAATAAGTGCTTCCATTGTAATATCTGAATATTGTTAATGCTTCATGTAGCTTGATTTGGGATTATCTTTTTTCCTAGAGAACTACAGAAATCAAAACAAAGATTGGTGTTGTGGAATTCTAGTCTAGTTGTGATGCTTTCTATCGGAAAAAAAAGTTTTAAAAATAATAATGAGCTACTTAAGCAGAGAAACTGAGAATTTGAGGGAGTGGATTCTCTTTATTTAACAGTGGTCACTCATGATATTCATTATCATACTCTTCTTATCCTATTAGCTGGATAGTTGGTTTGGTATTGAATGGCATTTGGAAAGTGGCAATATTAAATGACTGGTAAAGCTTAGTGACTTGAGGACATATAAAGGTGTTTTTATCCACTGTTCTTTCTTTTGGCTCAAACAGATTTGTCTCCACCCTTCAGCCAGACTGCAGCAAGGTGCAATGAAGCAATGAGTGACTGTTGCTGAAACTCATTTGTAACCTAGATAGTCTCCACCTATATTAGCTCTATTGTGTACATAGATGACACGGGTATCCTGCCGTGGAGAGAGAAAGAAAATGATTAATGACTGGAGGTTTTGCTGAGTGCGTGTTCACTGGATGCTGCACAACTGGGACTTCCATCAGCTTTCATGACCTTTTCCATCTTGTGTTAAAAATAAAAACCAAAACATTGTAGTGAGAATCATGAGTGGTCTGCTAGGAAATGCAAACACTTGTATTTTGAGGAGGAGGTAAGATTGATCCATCAGCCTTCATGTAGAGATTAGCCTGTGATGATACTTTCTCCAGTCATAACAGTGTATTTGTCTTTAACACCCTAGTGGAGCAGCCTTTCTATTAACAGCTGTTTGCAGTGTTCTATAAGTGACATCATCTTTTGTAGTGGGCAGAGATGGTGGCATCTTTTTTTTCTTCTTTTTTCCTCCTTCCTCAGTGTCACTAGGCTATAAAATAGCTGTGAGGCTGCTAAGCATATGTGCAGGTTATTCAGAAAACTCTGTTCCTGTAAAGCTTTTTCAGAGAGAGATATAGTTTTTAACTAAATAGCTGGAGGAAACTCCTCTCAGTCATATTGGGCCTGAAATTCTGTTACCTCTTGGATAAAAATATTTTTTTTCTGATGTGACACTGATCTGTCCCATTCATTCAGCGGGATGGATGATAAATCTGCACAGTATCTACATAAATCAGATCTTAGTTTTTACTGCCTGTTCAATTGTTTAATCTATTGGATGTCTACTCCATGAGGTTGTCTATGTAATTCCCACAAATGTAGCTGCTTTTTGAAGCAGTCCATCAAGTGCATTGGAGATCTTGACTGAAAGACTTTATAGAAATTAAAAGAGAAAATAAAGATTGTAAAGTGGCTGGCTAAAATTGTATTGCCATAAGTGGTTTTAATTTACATGTGAATCTTTTGTCCCAAGCTACTTATTTCGTACATAAACGTACACACTCCTGGCAGCTGGTGGGTGAAAATAAAGGTGCTTAAACAGCAATCTAGTGAGGAAAGGGCATTTCACTGTTGCAGTGTTGGTATTATTTTATATTTCCATTTATTACACTTTTTAAATGTATAAACCACAGATTTGAATTCTCAAAGTCTTCAGCTTGGATTTTGTGAGTAGTTTAAATCCTTTCACCTCTCTGCTCGTAACTGGTTTTTAAGAAAAGAAAAGCTTTTGTTTAAAATGTAAAGTTTTGACTGTATTAAATTCTATTAGTATCCTTCCTTTTTAAGAAATAAAATGTATATTCCACTATGCTGAGATCCAGGAATTTTGTTCCCTAGGTAGCACATGTTGCTGTACACCTCAACTGCCAGCACTATACCTGCAATTTGCATTGAAGTCGGTAGGCATGATCAGCTGATTACCTTATAGGATTACGTTCTTGCTGTGCATTTCTCACATGTTAAGCGTGCCAGTAACAGGTATAAAATTGCCCACTTTTATTTTCTGGATTAATTGAATTCAAGTACTTCACAAGGTTTTGCATTTGTCCTGTAGTGACTCTAGGCTGAGCAATTCCAAACAGGGAGAGGAGTTCTGACAACCAGCAGTCAGCCACAGACACCTGGACCTCGCTTTACCTGTTCCTTTAGAGCAATCAGGATTTAGCTTTTTTCAAGTAGCAAAGTTCAGAATAAATAAGTTTTTACCCATGAGGACAGCTTTCTCCATGCCTTTCCACTTTTTGTCTTAAACCCTTGTTGCTTAGTTGTTTGGTTGGTTGTAGTGTTTTGTTTTGTTCTTCAGGAGCTGGTAGGTGAAGCTCAACCTGGTAAGGAATTTATATCTTTTTTTATACTCACTGCATCTGACTAGAAAGGGCAGCTTCCAGAGAAGTCTGTGTTCACTTCTGTTTGCTTCTTACAGTCTATGATATTTCTACCTGGGATGCATGTTCTTAAGGAAAATGAGATCTTTGGTGTTTTGGTTTATCTGCAAGAAACTGCAATAAGGCAGATGTTGGTTCTTTGCTTTTGCAAAAGGTGTCTTGTGTGAATAGTGGAAGCAAGGAAATACAGTTCTAAACTGGAGGAAGGGTGGAAGATAGGATTTCTCATCCAACTCTACAGGCAGAGCTCTCATCTACATGTATACTCGGTGATTGCTTTCTGACATTGGAGGAAGAGGTATGTAGTCCAGGTGCTAGAAGATGTGTGATGTCTGGGTTGGCGTCTGGCTGGTCATTGAGCAGTATAATTTTGAAATGGGTGTATGAAGATGACTCTGCAACCTACCATAGTGGATAAAGAAATGATTTCATATGGTTTTGTAGAAGGGAGAGATTAAGCGTCAATTAGTTGTTTTTCTCTGGCTGTCTTCCAGAGCTACAGCATGATTAGTGATCCAGGCAGTTGTGTATGAAAGCTAAAAACCCACAAAAACCCACCCATCTAGAAGGAGGGGGCCTGAGCTACATCATGTACTGAAGGCCAAGGACTTGACATGTCCAAACCAAGGAATTGCAGGAGAAAGTGAGTGTGTTGTATGTATCCTTATGGTGCTACTCAGCCTTAACATAGAATCGCTGGAGGATATTTAATATCTTCCTGTCCTTGTGATGGCAGCTGGCAGCAGCACAGATGTTAATTATGCAGGGAACTTCTATGTTCCCTTGGGTGGGTGAGGAGCGAGTTTATAAATGTGCTACCTCAGCACTTTATATTGCTAGTTCCCTTCAGGAAATTTTGCAGCTTTTAGTGATATGAAAGATGGCAACAGAAAAATGGCAGCTTCTTACTCAACCTCCTTCCTGTTGTGCATGTGTGGGGTTCTGCTGACCTCAGGACTTCAAATGCATTTGTACTCATTTTGGCTGCTTCTGGCTACATCAGATCTGCAAAAAGGTGGGCAAAGGATCTGGCTCCTGTTCAGTTTGCAGTGCTCTGTAGTGGCAATTGGAGTGGAAATGTGCAAGAGTTGCATCCACCAAGCTCTCCTGGGTTTTTGATTGCCGTTGATTGTAGTTGTAGACATGGCCGTTAAGAAAACATCTGAAGTGTCTTATATATCTTTCAAATGATACGGTTCTCTTACAGCTGGAGAGACTGTTGGGCTTTGAGAGGCTAAATCTATGGGGCACAGAACTTCCACTTGCCCCCAGATTCCCATTCAGGTGTCACATGGCATCACAGCTCTGTGTGACCATTCAAGCAAGAAGAAATGGAGGTAACTGAAGAGCAGGCCAACACCTCCTCTGCTGATGTGCAAAGCTGGGAGGCAGCCTCTTGTGGTGCCTGGGGAAGCAGCAGGACCTGTGATGGGCTGAGAGTCCCAGTTTGTGGATGTGGGTGAAACCTTACTGGAGATGCTGTATACATACCAAACCCACCCGTCAGCAAGGCTTCTGCCTGCCCCAGTTGTCCAGCCTGTGATGCTGGGAGAGGAGGTAGGAAGGGAGATCAGTGCTGCACATGAGACATGAGCAGGCTTCTGAGGAGCAAGAGAGCAATGGAAGGAAACTGTGAGCAAGCTGACTGTGAGGGAATCAAGCTAGAAGTTTGTGGTTTAGGTAACCGCAGAAGGGCGACATGGAACCAGCTTTCTTCCTTGCCGGAAAGGGGAGGTGTCTAACTGGAGTAGAGCGGAAAGGTGTTGGCAGTATTGCAGATGTGGCAAAAGGTTAGTTTAAGTACCTTTTCCCTCTTGTTCTCAATCACAAGTTTATGGTCAAAACTGGCTCTTGAAAGCTTTAATCCTGAAATTTGCTTCCAGCTTGCAAGAGCGTGTGCATCATCTCAGTAGCCCTGGAGCAGCAAGTCTTTGAGCCAGATCTGTGTGCATGTTCTGTGGTGGTGTTGTGGTGGCAATAGGCCATGCACCTGCACTGTCCCACTCCAGGCTCTGCCGTTGCTTCTCAACCCACTTGTGCTTGAGAAAGTCACTTGTGGCTCCTGAACAGTGGCTGTTTCAGCTGGCTTCAGTCTTTGTCATCAGACAGTGCATTCATTTTATCCCACTGGCCGCTCATTTGCTTCTAAGGCTTTATATGCTATCTATAAATGTAAAATACATATTTTGAGGAGAAGTAGCCTCCTCACATTCTCCTAGATTCATGTACTGTCTCAATCCAGCAATCAGTGGGTTCTCCAGTGCCCTGTTCCCACTTGAGACACTGCCACAGCCCAGGAAAAGGTGCTGTTCCCAAAGCCTTCTCATCCTGAAGGAAAGGTTGGCTTCACCAAGGTGTATGACTACAGGACATAAGGTTTGGAGACTTCTTGGCAACTAAGAGCTGTTGTATCTGCTCATTGCCTTGTGCAGCACAAGGCCTATCAGAACCTGTGAGATGAGGGACATGACGTTCACAGAGCTGAGGACACATGCGCTTCACCACAAGATTGCACTACTATTTGCATTACCATGTCCTGCTGGCCCAAAATGGCTCCTGAGAAGAGATAAATATCTTGTTGTGGTGTGCCACATTCTGGGGCTGGTGAGTGTGTGTTTCAACCTTATACTTGCCTCTCTTAGAACCTAGATGGGGGGCATCACACCTGGGGAGGGTCCCTGGGTGCTGCTACTTGGGACAGGAGGGATCATGGTAGCCAAGGCACCAGCCTGCACCCTTGGGTTGGGGCTGTGCTGCCAGACTGTGGTAGGTGGGATCTGCTGCTCTTCTCTCCCACCCCAAACCTCCCACTGGATGGGGAACAATGTCAGGCTGGGGTGCTCATTTGAGCAGTGTAGTTCAAACATTGGGATGTTTGCTGTCCTTGAATATCAGGGGAAAGATTAATTTGTGTTTATGCTGCCGTTGAGCCCTGGGGAACAAAACAACCACAGGCAGGGTGAAAAGCTGTGGTTGTGGGTGTTGGGCCCCATCTCTTCTATCTGTACGGGCATGGTGTGTGGTGCCCAGTTCTGGAATCTCCACCATAAGAAGGCTATGGAACTGTTGGAATGGGTCCAGAGGAAACCATGAAGATGATCAGAAGGCTGGAGCATCTCTGCTATGAGGACAGGCTGAGAGAGCTGGGGTTGTTCAGCCTGGAGAAGAGAAGGCACTGAGATCATATAGCGACCTTCCAGTACTGAAGGGGCTACAGGAATGCTGGGGAGGGACTATTTACAAGGGCATGGAGTGGTAGGATGAGGGGGAATGACTTTAAATTGGAAGAGGGGAGATTCAGATTAGACATTAAGAAGAAATTATTCACAATGAGAATGGTGAGATATTGGCAGAAGTTGTCCAGGGAAGCTGTGGCTGCCGCATCCTTGGAGATGTTCAAGGCCAGGTTGGTTGGGGCCCTGAGCAACCCAATCCAGTGAGAAGTGTCCCTGCCTATGGCAGGGGGTTGGAACGGGATGATCTTTAAGGTCCTTTTTAACCCAAACCATCCTATGATTCCATGGCCTGGGGGTGGGTTTGCTGACAACTCATGGAGGAGCACATTGCTACCTGGAGCCACAGGCACCTTGTGGCTTCAGAGCATGGGCAGGGCTGCTCTTCTCATCAAAACTTCTCTCCTCAGTGAATCCCAGCCTCAGTGCTTACATCCAGCTTTGGAGCCATGTGCAGTGCTCACCACCCTGCCAGGCAAGCTCTCAGGGCAGCCCCAGCAGCACTTTTCTCAGCCTGGATGATGCAAGAAGCAGTTACTCTTTTAAAAAGTGGAAATTTTTTGATTTAAGCTAAAGTAGAGGTAACTTTCATCTAAGTAATTGGATTCTTTTATTATGTCTTCAAAGTTAGAGATAATGTCCCTCTGACAGTGCGTGTTTTCTTTCAAGCAGTGTTTATTCCAGACACCATTCATTCTTTGGAGATGATAATGCCTTGTGTGCAGCATGATCTGTGCTGGACAGATGGCTCTTCTATGATCCCCTCTCTTTGCAGCCTTTCCACATCTCACAGGCAAGATTAGGCAGAGCTGGAGCCAGCTCTATACCAGCAAGTTTTGACTGTTATGGAGGTTCATAACAGCATTAAATTAGACCTTGGAAAGCAATAGAATATGCATAAGATTTCTGGGAAATATTATACACATGCCTGTAAGTGGGAAATCTTTTCTGTCCCAGTTCTTATCTCGCTGCACACGATCAATGGAGATTGCTCCCTTGTGTTGCCCAGCCCTGACAAAGGGTGCTTGCTGTCTAAAATGAGTCTTAGGGAGTTGAGACTCGCTGCACTGAGACCAATGGCATGAGGTTTAACAAGGTCAAAGGCCGGGTCCTGCACTTGGGGCACAACAACCCTGTGCAGTGCTACAGACTAGGGGTAGAATGGCTAGAAAGCTGCCTGGAGGAGAAAGACCTGGGGGTGTTGGTTGACAGCAGCTGAACATGAGCCAGCAGTGTGCCCAGGTGGCCAAAAGGCCAATGGCGTCTTGGCTTGTATCAGAAACGGTGTGACATGCAGGTNAAGAGGGAATGGCCTCAAGCTCCGCCAGGGGAGATTTAGGCTAGACATTAGGAGGAAGTTTTTCACGGAAAGGGTCACTGGGCACTGGAACAGGCTGCTCAGGGAGGTGGTTGATTCACCTTCCCTGGAGGTGTTTAAAGGACGGGTGGATGAGGTGCTGAGGGGCATGGTTTAGTGATTGATAGGAATGGTTGGACTAGATGATCCAGTGGCTCTTTTCCAGCCTGTTGAGTCTGTGGTTCGGTGACCTTCTGCCGTTTTCGGGACGGCCGCCAGGGGCCGCTGCGGAGCCGCGGGAGGCGGGAGGGGGCGGGACGCGCCCAGGCGCTCACGGGGGAGAGGAGTCAGAGTCGCCTCTAAGGGAGGCAGGAGGGAGAGGGCAGCGTGAGACCTGTCCTGGCCCCGGGCAGCTCCCCACAGCCTCGTGAGCTGTGACCCCGACCATGGAATAGTTCAGCTTAGAAAGGACCTTAAAGATCATCCCGTTCCAACCCCCCTACCATGGACACTTCCCACTAAATGGGGCTGCCCAAGGCCTCATCCAACCTGGCCTTGAATGTTCCCAGGGACGGGGCAGCCACAGCTTCCCTGGGCAGCCTGTGCCAGCGCCTCACAGTAAAAGCTTTCTTCCTTATGTCCACTCTAAATCTACCCTCCAATAGTTTGAAACCATTGCTCCTTGTTCTGTCACAACAGGCCTTGCTAAAAATTATCCCCCCTCATCTTTCTTGTAACCCCTTTCTAGTCCTGCAAGTTTGCTATAAGGTCTCCTCGGAGCCTTCTCTTCTCCAGGCTGAACAAGCCTAACTCTCTCTGCCTGTCCTCACAGCCAAGGTGCTCCAGTTTGTGGCCCTAATCAAAGCTCCTGCTTGAGAACAGCTCTGCCCAGCTCTACCCTGCTCTGAGAAGGACTCAGAGGACTTTCTCATGGTAATATGGAAACACAGGATCCATGAAAATGTAGGATGTTAACTCCTGTCCTTCCAGCCTGCATGTGCTGTAGAGTTCTGCCCAAGCCCAGACACGTAGGGACCATCCAAGGGGCATCCAGACCACCTCAGCCTGAAAATGCTCCCTCACTGCCTATGGTGAAGCTCCTCAGAAGCCTGAAGCTACGAGCACAGTAGAAGGAGCAAGAGGGAGAGAGCAAAGGTGTCTGTAGCTTCCTTGAGCTCCTGCAGCAGCGAAAATGCAGCCAAGGAGCCCAAGAAGGGCACTGCTTCCCAGCAGCTCCAGCTCCCCAGGTTGCCCCAGCACACCAGGTGGGTGGGAAATGCCTTCCTGGCCCCAGACCTGGCTTTGCCTTGAACCTGTGAGAAAGACAAACCAGCACACCCAGACCATGACTAAGAGAAGCAGGAGTGGCCCCATTCCTCCCCTCTGCCACACCCCAACCCTGTGGCTACCCCAGAGAGGTTATAGAAATTAAGGAAATGAAAGAATTGCCAAAAAACCCCCTGAAACATAAAGAGTTGACCTCTTCCCTGCATCTTTGAAGATCCCAGAGGATCATGAAGCAGAAGATGAATAACATTTAACCTAAAGAGGATGCAACACACTAATGTTTCAGACCTGTACCAATCGCTCTGGGGACCAGTTTGGGGACGTGATTATAAGTGTTATTGCAGACATGTATATGGCTCATTCTGGGCTCCCTCCTCTCCTGCCATGCAGTGACTACCAGCCGGCTGGATCTCTTACCAAATTAGGCTTCTTCTGCCCACCTTCCAGCCTGACAGGCTGTCGCAGAAGTTTATATCATGGCTGGCTAGGAACAACTTTCTAATTTTAAGTCTAAATATACTTGTGATCCAGATGAGCTTCTAGGAGAATGATTAGACTTTTGCCCTAGCATGTATTTATGACGCACAGATCCTGCCCCCTCTCAGCCTTCCCTGCTTTAGACTAAGTTGCCGCTCACAAGCCTCCTCTGTACCCACTGCAAGTCACATCCAGCCTTCCTGAGAAGGGATGTCCAGACCAGCATCTACAATGCCATGTGAAGTGGCATCTCGTACTTTTTGATCTCTCTGGATAATTGTTTGCTGGGCACATCCTTGAACTGAACATTTTTATGGGAGCACATGGACAGTGTCTACCTGTCCTCTTCCATCTTTCTGGCTTGAGGGGTGCCTGTCCTATGGCATTCTGGGGCAAAACACTGCTGGATTTGACAAATCTCCTTTCCCTGTGACCGGCACTGCTCCTCTCTTCCCTCGCCTTGCCTCTCCCCTGCCAGTCCCTGTGCCGGCAGTGTGCAGTGGGAGTTGAGATGTCGTGAAGTCTCCTGCTCCAGACCATCTGTCTCTTGCCCTTGCTCTGAGGGAGAGTGGGGTGCTGGGTGTCACATTTCCACATGAGAAAGTAGTTTCTTTCCCCCCCTCGAGATCCCTTCCGTTCTGCTCCGAGGAATTGCGATAACCCTGTGGCTCGAGGAGGAGGGAATGACCTTTCTAAAGTTACAGAGAGATGCTGGGGGAAGGAAAAGGGCATCGCGGATCCAGCCAGCGGGGAGGGCCATGAGAGGTGAAGGAGAAGATGTCAGGGAACTGTTGATGGGCAAGGGGGGCTGGAAGAGGACGTGTCCTCCATGTATCACCAGCCCCATGCTGAGGCACTGCATATTCCTCTGTGACAGTACAAAGCCTTGCTCAGGATGGGCTGGGCAGAGCCTGGCAGTGCCATATGTCCCCATGGGGCCAGGTCTGGAGATCTGCACAGCCTAGCTGGGGCTGCGGGGAAGAGCCAGAGAAGGAGGGAGTGGGGAGAGATTTAAAAATAGTTCCTGTCTCATTTTTGCAGCTGTCATTCACAGTGCGTAAGCGAGCCTGAGGCCTCCCAGCCCCTGTACATATTACGCCTTACATAATGGGAGATGCACAGGCATCGCTTCAGGCCGGGAACAGGCAGGGACGTGACATTTATGCTGCTCTGCCAAAACCAATGAGCAGCTCCCGGGAGCCCGGGGCCCTGGAAACAGCTTCTGGGCTGGGGAAAGCAGCTCTCATGGCTGTCAGGGGCAACCCAGCCACAGCCATGGGCTGGGGAGAAGGTGAGGGAGGGCAGGGTGCAGACCAAGGGTGAAGGCTGAGCTCTCAACGTGGGCTGCTGGCAGCAAGCAGGCAGGAGCTGCTGAGATACTGCAGTGATTCTGGGGCAAATGGCTGTGGGAAGGGGTAAGAAGCTGTGGGGAGGGCTGGGAGAAACACAAAGTTAGGGCCCCAGGGGTGACTGTTTGCCAGAGGGGAAGATGTGGCTGCGGGCAGTGGAGGAGGAAGGGTGCAAAGAGATGGCGCCTTGAAGTGGAGGAGAGAAGAGAATGCAGAGCGACTCCCCTGGAGGAGCAGAAACTGGAAAGGAGAGGCTGGGAGGGGTGGGAGGATGGGTCATGGGGAGGAGGAGAGGGACAGGCAGTGCAGGGAGCGACAGTGCTGAGAGAAGCTGGTGTGACCAGGGGGCCAAAGGGGCTACGTGGATGGGGAGCATTTTGAGAGGGAAGCAGGGTGAGAAGAGCAGTGCTGGGCCAGTAGGGGCTGGGGAAATGGAGGGTGGTTCAGGTGCCTGAGGGAATGGTGAAGGTCTGTTGGAGACCTATCCTTGTTTACCATCTCAGTGCTACCGACCGAATACTGCAAAGGGCAAAAGAGAGTGCCACGTCCCCTCCTTGTTGACCACACTCGGGCTCAGGTGCTGCTCCCACATGCCTTTTCCCTACCTCCCAAACCACCCCAAGCTCCTAAAACTGCTGACTCAAGGAAATTCCAGAGACAAGGGGCAGCCCATGTGGCGGCAGGTCAGGAGGACAGAGCTGGGCAGCGGTGGGGAGGCCGCCACTCTGCGCCTGCGAGCCTCAGCCTCCCAGCCTATCTCATCTAGAAACACTTCTACCCCTCCCACCTTCTGGCTAGGAGCTGAGCCATATGTCTGTTCGCTGTAGGATCTTCTCTTCTTCCAAAGATCACCGGCTTTCATGCTTTATATGCCAGCAGCCAGACTGCCTTGGGTAAGGCATGAGTCATTGTGGTGTGGTTATTTAAAGTGTGTCTTCTGAGCGCGAGCCACGTGCCTGTGCTGTGCAGGCTGAGAAGGAAAGCACAGTTGGACCCCAGAGTTTACACACAGACCACCAAAAGACAGGCTGAAACCCAGCCATCTTCTCCTGGAGCAAAAGGAAACCTCAGCATTTCTCAGCATCCCCCTCCCTCGATGGGGAGAACAACACAGCTCATCCCAGTCTCAAACAATGCTGAGATATTTCCATAACCACAAACCAACTGTGCTTCATGGGAGGTGACCGTGTTGTCGCCTGGGGACTCAGCAGGCCTGGGGCTGATTTGGCAGCCATACAGCCACCTGCTGCACAGGAGGCACGACCCGGAGCTGCTGGAATGGTGGTTGGCTTCTCCTGGTGCTGGAGCAGGAACCAGAGTCCAACCCTGAAACTTCAGGCAGCTACGGACTTCTAGCAACCGTTGGGGAAAGGGATGTCTTAGCTAGTAAATATTTATGGCATATTCCAACAACCTCCTGCTGTTTTCCATTAGGACTGACATCCCAGAGCAATGAGTAAGTCCTAGTGTATGTCCTTCCTGGCTCCGCATCACTCAGCTGGACCCACTGTGAGGCTGCTTGGCCTATGAATGAGTCCCAGGCACAGGGAAGCTCGTTCTCCCCTTGCATCCTGCTGGCACCAGCTGAGGTCCTGGGCACACACAGTGCTTAGTCTGAGCCTTGCTGCAGCCACCCCAACCTGCCCCAGTGAGGAGAGTTCGTAACAACAGCTAACACTTCACCTCGTGCCCTGGCAAGAGGTTTGAGGGATTGCTGCTCGCCAAGCTGAGGCAAGACTGGGCATTTCCAGTGTATGGAAAAGCAGGCAGTGCTGATGAGCGTTATATCTGCATGGGCAGGCAGCGGTGAGAAGCTAAAAGAGCAGAGCAGAGTTTTGGGCTGTCAGGGTAGACTCTCTGCAGGCCAGCTAGACAGAAGATCTCAGCTGTGTTTCCTCGCAAAAGTGATTTTTCCCTTGCCCAGGGCAGGGGAGGCGCCTATGATCTCCCAATCTGGGACATCAAAAGCTCAGGGCTGCTCTCACTGGCTGCAGGGCACTGAGCTGCCAGGATGCATCTGCCGCATCCCTTTCCTTTGGACCATGCCTCCCAGTGATGAAGGAATCCAGACATGGGTACAAATAGAACAGCCCTTCCCCAGAGCCTGACTACTCCTGCTGTCTCTTGTGCAGGCCTGGCCCCACATTAACCTCTCAGGGAGGGTCTTCTTACACGGGTACGATGCCTCCTTGAGCAGAGGATCATGTTTCTTTCCTGTAATGTACATCATTTAGCTTCAACACGTCACAAAAAGTATCAGGGAAAGTGTCTGTGCTAATGGCTCATTAAACATTTCCAGGATATAACAGGCTCATCTTTTCCAAGACAGCAACAGCAGGAGACAAACATGCCAGGTACAGGAGCTACTGTCCCCTCCACACCCAGCTCCTTCCTGGCTCCTTTTTCTGTCCCGTTGGAGGGCTGCTGTCTGTCTTCCATGTCTGCCTTTGAATTACTCCTTGAGTTCTCCTTCTTCCATCTCCTCTGCTTTTTCTACACTTAATTTTTCTCTTGGCTACCCTTTGATCTATGCATTTCTTTTGCTCTGTCCTCTTCCTTGTACTTTTTCCTCCCCCTCAACTGTCGCACCTCTCTCCCCCTTCATCCACCAGTCAGTGGTGGCTACTAGCCAAAGCAGTGCCAGAGCTGTCAAGAAAAGAACCCTTCAACTCCTACAAACCATATTACAGCCCCAAACACCATTTCTACCCAAAACTGTGGGCTCCAAGCCCATCTGCAGCTCAAATATCTCTCAGCTAAGCCCTCCTCCTACGCAGCTCCACTATGCTAGACCTCCGCTATTTGTTGCTACAGCTGTAAAAGCAGGGACTGACACAGCAGGGGAGGGATTGTAGCTGCTAAAAACATGTGCTTCATGTACCAGCTCTCCTATTAATTTACATCAAGCCCATAGAGGCTGATGTTTATTCTGTCTTCTCTCTGCTGCCTGAAGTCCATGTGTCACGGGGCCCCTCATGCCTTGGGATCTTCACTGCCGTGTTAGGATGCACTCAGGGGCTACCTAGAGTCCACTTTCAGACTGGCTTGACCCTTAGTTAAAAGCATCAAGCTGGTCTCTAGGGCATCTCTTTATTGTGAAGTAGTTAGGGCCATGAAGTTGGCAAAGGCTTTAGAGAGGAAGCCATAGGAGGAGCAATTGAAGTCACTTGATCTGATCAACTTGGAGCAGTCTGAGAGGGTCTACAGCTTCCTCACAAGGGGAGGAGGAGCAGGGGTTGATCTCTCCAGTGATCAATGATAGAACCCCAGGGAGCAGCAGGAAGATGTGCCAGGGGAGGTTTAGTGTGGGTATTTAGAATTGGTTCTTTACCCAGAGGGTGGTGGAACACCAGAACAGCTCCCCAGGGAAGCAGTCACGGCACCAACCTTGACAATATTCGAGCAGATTTGGACAACAACCTCAGAGACACGGTGTGAACATTGGGGTTGTTCTATGCAGGGACAGGAGTTGGACTCGATGATCATTGTGAGTCTCTTCCAACTCAATGCATTCTATGATTCTAGTTTCTTCATGATCCCCTTCATTAGAGGATTTGGAGAGGGCTCAGGACAGAGGGCAACACTTGCAAAATTTTATTTGGTGCAAATAATTATTTGCATAAAGAATGTTAGGGCTTCTGCATTCCATTTCCCCTTCACAACAGTGTTATCCTGACCTTGAGCAAGGCTGAACTGAGCTATGACCCTGCTTGCAAGCTGAGACACTCTGGGCCTGCCTGGTATGATGCCATAAAAAAATACAGTTGCTGGAAATGACACAAACCACTTGGGAGCCAGGGCTGTGCTTGGTGGATGGGTCTGAACCGATGCCTGGGCTGGGTGGTGGGCAATCTGGAGCTGCTTTCAGGTGGGATGAAAACTTGATACCTTGACGACAATGTCTGGTGAATTAAGTCCTGTGGTATTTTTATAATGCAGAGCCGCGAATTACAGCTTCCCAGCTAAATTGCACTTGAGTAATGCTCTCATGACTTGACTATCTCCCCAACATTCAAATTAGTCATTTCTGTCTTCCTAACCGCGACGTGGTATTAGTATAAAATTATTGTTATTAGTACAAAATGGCTGCCCTGAGACTCACTTCCACATGGCCCTTTTCAAGACAGGGCTGTATTTTATAGAATCATAGACTAGTTCGGGTTGGAAGGAGCCTTAAAGATCGTCCATTTCCAACTCTGCTGCCGTGGCCAGGGACACCTCCCACCAGATCAGGCTGCCCAAGGACCCCATCCATCCTGGCCTTGAACACCTCCAGGGATTGGGCAACCACAGCTCCTCTGGGCAACCTGTGCCAGTGTCTCACCACCCTCACAGGGAAACATTTCTTCCTAATATCTAACCTAAATCTTTCCTCTTTCAGCTTAAAACCATTACCCCTTGTCCTGTCCCTGTGCTCCCTGATTAAAGAGCCCCTCCTCAGCTTTCCTGTAGCCCCCTTTAAGTACTGGAAGGCTGCTTTAAGTTCTCCCTGCAGCCTTCTCTTCTCCAGTATGAACAACTCCAGGGGATTTCAGGGGCAATGGGTTGTCTTGAAAGTGGTTTTTGGGGAAAAAAAGCTTGAATATAGTTGACAGAGCCAAAAGCAGACCTTTTGTTGCCTTTTCTTCGCAGGCAACTTGGGGGCTGCCACCCAAGAACCCATATTGCTCTCAATGAAATCAACCCTGATATTGAGCTCAACAGATGCAGAAGCAGGTCCTGAGGAAGGACAGCAATGACAGGAGGTTGGGACAGAGAAGATTCAGAGGATCTGTGTACCTAGACACTTCAGTGTGCGTAAACAAGCAGAGCTGCATCTGTACTCCTGTTTCATCCAGAGCTCTGCAGGAGCAGCCTGTATTCATAGATAACACAGCGTGGTGATCACAAAAACCTGCCTCCCTTACACCATCCTAAATTAGCCTGTACTCAGTGTTTCCATTAGTAAGCGAACTGAATGATGGCATTAGGTAGTTTGACTTAATCCTGTTTGCCTACAAAGAATATACGAACTCCTGTTTCTATAAGCGCAGCGAGAGTCAAGCTGCATCAACAGCTGCTTTGGTCATAGCTCTAAGCCTCTTTCTAACCAGTTCTTCAACCTGCTTGGAAAAATCTTGTCAAGCCCTCGCCGCATGTCAAGCTGCACGTTCTTCATTGCGCTGCCCTTGCACTTCTACAGAGCTTCTACTGCCTCTCCTCTCCTCCAACTGAGCTTCCCTCCATGGTCTTGCTTTGGGATCAGTAGTTCCCAAAAGCCTTGGGCCATTTGTGGTAGAGACACAGCGCAAGAATTTGGTAAGACAAAGCTCTTTCATCAGACAATGACGTCTAGGCCCCTCTGTCATCATGTTGCATCAACATGCATAGTGTGTCAACGTTCCGTTGCTGCTTTGCTTCTGATTAAACACCTCTGGGGTTTAAAGAGTTTTCCTTCTGCAGTAACCCAGTGGTCATAGGCATGGTCACTCCAGTAATCGCAAGACAATTTTGGGCATCCTGGGAGGGGTGGCAGAGCCAAATGCAGCTGCAGTGTCCTTCAGAGGCTGAAGGGTGTTTGGGAGACTTCCACAAAGCAAAAATGCGCCTTGCAAAATCCACCATCCCAGCTGGTCAGCAGAGACCGGTCTCAACAAGCTGTTCTGAACACACTCCCCTCATCTCCAGCCACGCTCCTCCAATCCTCCCATCTGCCACCTGCTCTGTCATTACCTTTTGGGCTACAGCCAAGGATGGTGGCAACACCTGAGCTCCTAATTGGGCTGTTGCAGCAGCACTAACAGAGCTGGGACGCCTCTGCCAGCCAAGCTGACCGCTCCGAGATGTGCCGGCGTGCAGCCAGCGCCCTCACTATGCTTGAAGCCCCCTGCACTACAACAAAGCCTTGAGCTCCCACAGCTACGTGCAAGGCAGATATTTTTTGCAAACGCTGTTTCACAGCGTGGAGGGCAGCCGTTGCCAGCCAGGCAGGGCGTGTGTGGGAAGTGGAGAAAACCAGGAGGAGTTGTGGTGGGGAAAAAAAGGGAATCAGGCCAATCAGAGCTGAATGGCAAAGCGGAGTTGGGTCCAGCAGGAGACAAAAGTATTGTGGGGAGAGATACAGCTACTTACTGAACTCTCTCTTGCACCTTGCTGCTGTTTTCTCCCAGGATTAGACCACAGCATTAAGGGAAAATAAATCATCAGAGCAAGGAAGAGAGAGAGGTAAGGCACAGGAGAAGACTGGGGCTCTAGAAAAGGATGCTTGCCCAGTTAGAATCATAGAATGGTTTGGGTCAGAAGGGACCTTAAAGATCATCCAGTTCCAACTCCTTTGCCATGGGCAGGGACATGTCCCACTGGATCAGGTTGCTCAAAATCTCATCCAACCTGGCCTTGAACACCTCCAGGGATGGGGCATCCACGACTTCTCTGGGCAACCTGTGCCAGTGCCTCACCACCCTCACAGGAAAAAAAAACCCCAAACAACTAGATCTCCCCTCTTTCAGCTTAAAACCAGATTCTCAAGGTGGATGAGTTCCCAGCATCCATGGTGTCATTAGCCAGAGAGCTGGGAAACCCTTTCACACTCTTGGGGTCTCCTACTGCCTCTGGCAGCAGGTGCATGAAACAGCAAACGTAGAGATGCAGTAGCATCCGTTCATCTTCCTTTCCAGTCTGCTCGGTGAAGAGCACTTGCAAGAAGATCTCAGCTGTGGGACAACCCAAGCATTTAACGTTCTGAGGTTCAGTCTGCTTTGTCTGGCAAGCCATGAAAAGGCCACCATTCATCCAGCAGAAGCAAATGCTTTGTCAGGGCAGGATCCGGGACGAGAGGTTTTGGAGTGGCTGCGAGCTGGAGAGCCACGGCCCTGCAACCTGCTTTGCAAGTGGCAGAGCCTGGAAAGCCAGTTGCTGCCACCACAAGATGAGCAAGATCCTGCCAGTTGACAATAATGTGGCTCCCTCCAGGAGAAAACATTACTAAATTCCCCACTGATATATCCAGGTGAAGGAAAGGGTGGCCAGCAACCTTGCCAGGCATGGGAGGAGAGGAGGAGCCCTTTGCATTCTTCTGGCAGGGCAGTGGCACCTCCTGCAATGATGGAGGCCCTTTCTGCCTGCAGAC
Organism: Piaya cayana; assembly: GCA_013389865.1. Classification (NCBI taxonomy): domain Eukaryota; kingdom Metazoa; phylum Chordata; class Aves; order Cuculiformes; family Coccyzidae; genus Piaya; species Piaya cayana. The sequence goes on along the minus strand of WAAB01010846.1, from coordinate 3,145 downwards.
CTTGCAGGAAAAGGGGTCAGAATGAAAGGCAGTGAATTAAAAGAAGGATCCCCTTACTAATCAGACTTTCCTCAACAGAGTTGTGTCACAGAAAAATACCTGAGGAGGATTTTTTTTTGGTGAGATCATAGCCAGCTCCCTGTACCTGATTCTGTCAAGGTCAACAAGCCTCACTGAATAAAATCAGTAGGTTTTTTTCAAACCAGGCAAACACACTGACACCACCCCCGCCTCCACTTTTGCCTTCCAGACTGTGGAAGCCAAAATGCACCTTCAGCCACTCACAGAAAGCTTTGCTGCGCCACTGAGGTAACATGGGCTTCTCCAGTGAGGTGCTCTGGTCTTGCTCTTGTGGCTTCCTCACAGTAATTGTCCTCTCCCACCAGAGCAGCTCCAGGTAAGACAACTTGCACAACTTTGCAGGACACTCTAGGTGTGTTAAAGGAAGATGTCCAGCCCTAACCAGTTCCGGACTATGAAGCTCTACCAGCCAGGCAAGGGAAGGGTCAGCAAACAGGTACTAACACAGACCTCCGCTTCCTAGTCGTGCTTTGCAGATTACTGTTGTGGTCCTCAGATGACCTTGTTCAACCAGTTCATCCTGCTTTCCAGGAAAGCTTAGTATCACGGGCCAGAGATCAATCACAGGATCATAGAATGGTTTGGGTTGGAAGGGACCTTAAAGACCATCCAGTTCCAATCCCCCTGCCATGAGCAGGGACACCTCCCACCAGATCAGGCTGCTCAAATCCCTATCTAACCTGGCCTTGAACACCTCCAGGGATGGGGCAACCACAGCTTCCCTGGGCAACATGTGCCAGTGCCTCACCAGGTGCTGCTTGAAGACCCACCATCCCCACAGTAGCTCTGTGTGTTCAGAGGAGCAGTGCTTAGTTGTCAGGCACCTCATAATATAAAACATTGTGGCCAAGGCTGGATGGACTCATGTCCTTTTGTAGCATTTTAAGGTGCACACTGGGAAGCCTGGAGCGTTTTCTTCGGAATATTAACTAGGAAAATCTCCTCAGCTGTGATGGTGGTTGTGGGCAGAATATCTGCATGACAGAGAGATGTGGTCAGTACCTTTCTCCTATAATAAATACTGGTGTAATATGATTTAGATGGAATACATGTAGATTTGGTTTTTTATTATTCTCTGCTTGCAATGGGGCTATTGAAGTCCCTGCTGTCACATCTTTAACCACTGGTTTTGGGAAGGTTTCCATTTATCCGAACTGATAGGTCAAAAATTCCCAGAACAAGTACCTCCGTGAAGGAAAAATAATCTTTTTCAAAGAGCACTGTAGCTTTGGAGAAGTGACTGATGAAAGATTAAAAATAAAATTCTTATCAGAATAAAATAAACCTCCTTTGGGTTTGTCTGGCTTTGTGTGGACCAGTTATTCTCAATGGCCAAGTTTCTAGTTTGAAGGACCAAGCAAGGTTTCTCTTGCACGGCTTTGTACGCTTGATCTGTGCTGTGATTTATTATCTGGAACACAGGAAAGTTTCTTTGCTTGTGTTTCCAAAAGTCAGCAATTTGTTGTTCCCTGTGCTGATGTGTTAGCACTCAGGCTGTAGGTTACAGTGTTCAATGCCCCATCCAACAGGGACTGCTGACGTAGCATGACTGCTCTCCTCAGCATCTTCGGCTCTCCTCAGAGCCTTTGCCTGTGCCCTTTCTGGCCCCTTTGTTGATCTTATTTTCATCTGGGTTTGTCAAGCCCTTCCCCTTCCTTGCTGGATGGTCGGCAGAGACAAGATATCCTCCCCTGGAATGTCTCATCCCTCTACATCATCTCCTTTCCTGTTTAGATCAGGTCCTGGTGCTGGTGGGACCAGCGTGAGGAAGCGGGAGAGACTGATGGCTCCTGGCCTCGTGCTCCCTGTGAGTGTGGTGAAGCTGTGGCCCTTCCTCAAGCCTTGGCATCTCCACAGCTGTGTCGAAGGCAATGACAATGCTGTGACTCACGGGTGCCCTGTGAGAGCTGGCTGTGTCCTCGGAGGAGAAGCACTGTGTCAGGAGTCAGGACCAGCCTGGAGGGAGAGTTGAAGGACGATTGTGCGGGTGTTTGTGTCAAGAAGAGAGCCAGGTGGAGATGGGGAGTGTACAGTGGGCTGTGCTGGCCGGGAAGGAGGCCTAAACAGCTGCCATCCATGCTGGTTTACCAGGAACATGCACCGTTTCACTGGGTAGTGAAGGGACGATGGAGGTTCCAGCCTCCCTCACATCACTGTGATATTTGCATCTGTGTGTAAACACCAGGGACGTCCCCAGGGTGCTGCCCCTCTACCCCCCTGTCCTTGCCTGGCTTGGCAAGGACAGAGAGCAACCTTGGGGTATTTTGGAGAGGAGCCTAGGGGCTGCTGCCATGTCGCTCAGGCCTCTGTGGGAGCTCAGAGCAGCGTGCTTGACTGCAGGAAGATCAGGACATGCGAAAGCACCTGTTACTGAGGGAAGCTGGACTTGGTCCTTGCACAAATCCACAGGTAAAGTGAGGGCCATGGGTGTGTCCTGCTACAGCAGCATTGCCCAGTGCCTTCCCTACGCATCACCTTGTAAGGATTATTTTGTGTTTGTTGGTTGGTTTTTTTTTTCTGATGAAAGCCCCAGCTGCACCTTCAGCAAGGTTTCTGGCTGATTCACCCAAAGGAAAACTTTGCCCTTGGTGGAAACACCCTGCCAGTTGGGAGGGACGCGCTCCCTCCCAGGGATTTGCTTTCTTCAGCAGTCAGGCAGCACAGCAGCCTGCGTGAGGCCAACAAAAATAAGCAAAAACCATCTTCAACCAGGTCTCAGCAACTGCAGAATAACAAGAAGACCACAATCTCCTCCTCGGCATTTGGGAGCAAGTTCCCCTCGTGACTCCACCTGCACCATTCCTGGCCCCTCCTCAAGGCAAAGTGACAACATTTGAGCATGAACTTCTGTTCAAAGAGATCTCCTTTTGCTAACCCGCATCCTCTGAGAGCTTCTTGGGGGAATTAAAATCCTCTCTTTCTCTCTCTCTGCCTCTCTCCAGCACATGTACTTTCCACATTGGAGTCACTTTTGCTGCTGACAGTGGCTACGTATAAATTGGCCGTCACACAAACTGGCTCGTCACCAACCAGGTACAACTCAAAATTATAGAATCACAGAATC